>JAULBY010027007.1:0-16773 GCA_032358315.1 Ophiocytium majus | reverse complement strand
ACATTTACCGACGGACTCAAAGTACGCTTTACTGGTGATGTGCTACCAGTTAGTTACAGTTCAGGCACTACTACATTTACTTGTACTGCTACTCAAGCTGGCAGCAATTATATCACATGTAGTTCAACTACTGGACTTTACGAAGGCGAAGAAATTGTATTCTCAGGCACAACCGCTGGTGGTATTGTGGCTGGACAAAGTTATTACATCAAGTCTATAGCAGCCAACGGCATTCAATTCTCAATAGCCACTGTGGCTGATGGCGCAACATTTGAATTAAGCACTGCCACTGTGGTAGGATTTACTGCGGTGGCCATTGCCAACAATGAATATTATGTAGCAGGTGTTGGCACAGCAATTGAATTGTTGCCAGTGCGCAATTTCATTACTCCTGAAACTTATGTGGTTGATGCTAGAGACAGTACTATTGCGTCAGAGCCTGGGGAAGTAGATTACCTTACCATTGACCGAGCCAGCAAAGATTTAAACGCATGGACTCGCAGTAATCGTTGGTTTCACGTGGATGTTATCCAAGCCAGTGCTGCTTACAACAACACCGTGGCCACACTGGACAATAACTATCGAGCCAAGCGTCCAATTATCAACTTCAGACCCAACATCAGACTGTACAATATGGGCACTGAAGGCAAACAGCCAGTGGACATCATTGACTTCAGTGAAACTGATGCATTCAGCAACATCGAAGGCAGCACTGGATATTCAGTTGACGGATATACTTTTGTTGATGGCTCACGAGTAATTTTTGCCGCTGATTCAGATCCCGAAGTACGTGACAAAATCTATGTAGTTCAGTTCATCACTCCTGACAGTGTAGCACCATTGATTGCACAACCAATTATCAATCTTGTGCTGGCCAGCGACGGTGTAGTTCTACTTGATCAAAGTGTGGTGTGCCTCGAAGGTACCACACAAAAAGGTGTGTCATTTTGGTATGATGGTGTGCAATGGACTGAAGCACAGCAAAAAACTGGTGTACAACAAGCGCCATTGTTCAATGTGTACGACTTGACTGGTATTAGTTTTGGAGATAGAGCCAAATACCCATCTAGTACATTCACAGGCAGTAAATTGTTCAGTTATGCAGTGGGCGACACTGGTATACTTGATCCTATTTTGCAATTCCCATTGCAGTATCTTAACATCAACAACGTTGGTGACATTGTATTTGAAAACAATCTGTACAAAGACACATTCTTATATGTTCAAGACAACGTGTCAATCACTTCAGATATCAGTTCAGGTGTGGCTCGAGAATATGTAGACCGGACCATTTTCGGCAAACTAATTGGTTGGCAAACTGCGGCAGCAACCAGCCAACAATACCAACAGTTTAAATTTACATACACTGGTCAAACATTGAAACTAGATGTAGCAGTTGGCACTACCACAGTTCTGCCACCAGTAAAAATTTATGTAAGTTCTAATTTTTTAATGCCCAACGAATACAGTTATCTTGTGGGCACTGACAGCACAACTATCACACTGCTTAACACTTATTTGCCCACTGACATCATTGAAGTACTGGTGTTAAGTGATCAAACCAGTACCACTGCATTTTATCAAGTTCCAATCAACTTGCAAAACAATCCGCTGAATACCAACAGTCCTAGTTTTACATTGGGTACAATTCGCACACACTACGAAACCATTTGTGAAAACTTGTTGACACTGTCTGGTCCAGTCAACGGTGCAAACAACACTAGAGACTTGGGCAACTTAGTACCATATGGGCAGACCATACTGCAACAAAGTTCTCCGTTGACACTGGCTGGTTATTTCTTGCGCAGTGAGAAATACAATATATTTTCAAGTCTACAATACAACAGCAATGAATATTTAAAATTCAAAGGTCAGATGTTGAATACAGCAATTCAACAAGTGGTCCAGTACCAAACCGCCGGCGAAATTCTAGATATTGCCATGGCTGATATCACACTAGGCCGGATTGAATCTCAGCCATTCTATTGGAGTGATATGATACCTGCAGGCGCAGTGTATCAAACCACAACATACACTATATCAAACACTACCAACAACACATTTGATACTATTAATGTTTACAACTACACCTCAGCCAACTATCAAGGTATGAATGTGTATTTGAATGGAGAGATTCTCACTAGAGACATTGATTACGTTGTGGCCACAGACGGTCCTCGCATTGTTGTAGCAACAACATTGACACTAGGCGATGTATTGATTATAAATGAGTATTCCGCCACTTATGGTAGTTTTGTACCTAACACTCCTACCAAGTTGGGATTGTACCCTGCATTCCGCCCAGAGATAATCACACAAAAAACCAGTTCAGGCACACAAACAGTAATTGTAGGCCATGATGGCAGTATCACTAGAACGTTTGGCGACATTAGAGATGATGTGTTGTTGGAATTTGAAACAAGAATATTCAACAACTTGAAACTGGATGGAAATCCTGTACCAATCAGCATTGCCGAAGTTCTTCCTGGACAGTTTAGAACCACTGGATATAGTCTGCAAGAAATAAATGATATCTTGAGCACAGACTTTTTAAGTTACGTGGCTTGGAACAAACTAGATTACAAAACACAAGACTATTCTGCTGTCAATGAATTCTCTTGGAACTACAGTGGAAGCAAAAGTCGACTAGATAACGATGCATTGCCTGGAGCATGGCGCGGTATCTATCGCTATTACTATGACACACAACAGCCTGAAGAAGCACCTTGGGAAATGCTGGGATTTGCAATTCGTCCAACCTGGTGGAATCTTGTTTATGGCCCTGGGCCATACACACAAGACAACTTGGTGTTGTGGGACGATTTAGAAGCAGGATATGTTGCAGACCCTGTTGCTCCTTATTATCTGCCAGAATATGCTAGACCTGGATTAACATCAGTAATACCCACTGGTACTGAAGGCGCTTTATTAAGTCCGTTTAACTCAGTGGTGGGCACATACAATGACACCACATTCCGTAAAAGTTGGAGTGTGGGCGATGGCGGTCCTGTAGAAGCATCATGGTGGAATTCAAGTGCATATCCATTTGCGGTCATGCGACTGCTGGCATTAACTCGTCCTGCTAAGTTTTTTGCACTGTTTGCTGATCGTGACCTGTACAAGTTTGACACAGACCTCAACCAGTATCTTTACAACAATCGCTATAGATTAAATGCTAATGATTTGGAAATATACGGTAACGGTGTCAGCAAAGCCAGTTACATTGATTGGATTGTGGATTTTAATCGCCAGAGCGGTGTAGACAGCACTGCTGACCTCACTGCTGACCTCGGAGCACTGGATGTGAGATTGTGCTATAGAATGGCCAGTTTCTCAGACAAACAGTACATCAAAATTTATACTGAAAAGTCTAGTCCTAACTCAACCAACACAACTTTCTTGATCCCTGACGAAAGTTATGATTTAGTATTGTATAAGAATCAACCGTTTGATCGTGCAAGTTATTCATCAGTGGTAATACAAAAAGTTGCTGGTGGTTATGCAGTGTTTGGCTATAGTACATCACAACCGTATTTTAATGTAATTCAAAGTCAGTATGCTGGACGTTTGCAAACCTACAGCGCAGGCGGTATCACTGTACAAGTTCCTACTCTTTACACAAACACTGTGACACAAATCCCTTACGGATATATTTTTGCCACAGAAACCTCAGTGTCAGACTTTTTATTAAGTTACGGACAGTATTTAGAGAGACAAGGGCTGGTGTTTGATAATCGAATCAACGGTTACGAGTTGAACTGGGGGCAAATGGTCAATGAGTTCCTGTATTGGAGTCAACAAGGCTGGGACGAAAACGCACTGATCAATTTGAATCCATTGGCATTTAGACTCAGCATCTCTCGAGAACAGGCTGTGGTAGATAGTATTGCTGCCCAAACGTCTGATAATATTTTATTAGATCAAAATCGTAAAGAACTGCCCACACGCAATCTTATCATCACACGACTGGATAACACATTTACATGTGAACCTGCAACAGATCAAACTCTGAGTTACATTGATTTAAAATACACTTCTTATGAACACATGATTGTGCTCAACAATGCCAGTGTGTTTGGCGATTTGATTTATCAACCTGTAACAGGTGCTCGTCAAAGTCGATTAAATTTGGTTGCTGTAACCACAACTGAATGGAATGGGTCGGTAGATGCACAGGGCTTTATTCTCAACCAAGACAATATTCAAGAGTGGAATTCATATACAACTTATACCAAAGGACAAATTGTCAAGTACAAAGGTGCATATTGGAGTGCAGCCAGCATTGTACAACCTACCGCAGTATTCAACGCCAACGACTGGCTGGCCAGTGATTACACTCGTATTGAACTGGGCTTGTTGCCTAACTTGGCCAACAAAGCCAATCAACTGCAAAACAGTTACAACATTAACACAGCCAATCTTGAAACTGACAACGACTTATTGAGTTATGGATTAATTGGATTCCGCCCACGCCAATACATGACATCATTGAATCTTGATGACGTCAGTCAGTTGAATGTGTATCGACAATTCCTTGGCTCAAAAGGTACCATACTCAGTGCAGAATTGTTTGCTCAGGCCAATCTTGGCAAAGAGTCTGCAGACTACAGTATATACGAAAATTGGGCGGTGCAACGTGCGGTTTACGGTGCCAATGCCAATCGCAGTTTCTTCCAGTTAAGATTAAATCGTGCTCTGTTGGATTCTAATCCCAGTTTGATTCAAATCGTCAATCCTCAAGAGACCAGCCAAGCAGATCAAACTATTTTGGTGTCAGACATTTGGAAACAAAGTTATAACATCACTTCGCCAGACATATTACCAGTTACTACCACATTGCCCACAGACATTGCATTGCCCACAGCAGGTTATGTAAATCTTGACGATGTTGATATCACAGTGTTCGACATTGACAACACTGATAGTCTGGCTGCAAATATCAACAACATCGGAGTGGGCACCAACGTATGGGTAGCAAAGATCAATGCATATGATTGGGCTATCTATAGAACTGAATCAGTGCCTGGTACCATTAATCACGTTTGTGATAATCTGGATGGAACCAGTTTGGTTATATTTTCTGGCCAACACGGGCTCAGCGTCAATGACAAACTAGTTATACGATTCTTTGACACAGAGGTAAATGGGGTATACACAGTGTTGAGTGTAGTAAGCCTTGATACAATTACTATTGCATTTAGTTTTGCTGGTGATCGCACAGTGGTAAATGGTACAGGATTAGGTTTTACATTGCAAACTCAACGGGTTGCTCAAGCCAGCGATATATTAAATCTTCCTTATGCAAATACCATTGAACCAGGAGCCAAAGTCTGGGTAGACGACAATGGCAGCGGACTTTGGACTGTATTACAAAAAGAAGAAGTGTTTACTGAGTTGCTAGGGTTGTCGCCGTCAGAAGTTGATCAAGGTGAACAGTACGGCAGTGCAATAGCACAAGCACAAAACAGATACGCTGCTTTGGTAGGTAGTCCAAGATATCGCTTCCCAGTGGGCGCCACCGAATGGAATATTGCCAACACGTATGACGAATTTTCAATTGTGTACGTGCCTGACCCACTGCAAACAGAATTTTTCTATGCACCTGCACCTGTGCCACAAGGCATCAGCATATACAACACAGCATATTGGACACCTTATCCGCTGACTAATTTACCACGACGTGGAGGAGTTTATGTATATGTCAAGAGTGATAGCAATGTATATGCTCCAGTTAGCGCACTAGCACCAAAAGATGCTGTGTTGAGTTTGGATGTGTTGGACGTCAGTGGCGGACCTTACAATGGCGAAACAGCCGCACGTGGATATGGCACATCGGTGGACTTTGGAAATCAAACTTGGGCAGTGGCTGGCGCACCAGACAGTCTAGGATCAACTGGCACAGTAGACAATGGCTATGCAGTGGTCATCTACAAAGATCCACAACTGGCTGCCCCAGGTAACATTCCTTATGGGCAATGGCAGTTATTGACCAGCCCTGGATCTACTACAGCGGCAGAAGAATTTGGATATAGTGTAGCAATCAGTCAAGATGAACGTTGGATATATGTTGGTGCACCAGGAGCAAATGCTGTATATGCATACGGACGTGTGGATTGGCAACTGCAAAACCTCAAAGCAGTAGGCGATGGAGAGACTACTGATTATTTTATTGGTGACATAATCAAGATTGATGCAGATACGCAACTTACTATCAGTGTTGATGGTGATGAACAAATCTTAGGCACAGATTATGTTGTAGTTAATTCTTTCACCATGGTTGTGTTTACAACACCTCCTGCACAAGGCAACGCAATTGAGATCATTAGAACCAGTCGTAAAATCCTTGACTATCAAGCCACTTACAATCTAAGTCAGTCAGCAACCAGTGGATCTGGGAATGGAGCCAAATTTACTGTGGTGTATCAACGCAATGAAGTTGGTCAGCCTGCTGCCGGCAAAGGACTTGTTTCTGTTACCACTGCTGGTGCAAACTATGCAGTGTCTGACACTATAACTTTCAGTGCAGCCAGTTTTGGTGGATCATTGGTAAATGGTAATATCACCCTCACAGTTACTGGTATAGACGGAAATGGTGGAGTCACTGGTTTCTCTACAGCGTATACTCCAACAGTTCTAGCAACTACTTTTTCATTGAACGAGTACCTGTTCAGTGCCGATAACATTTATAGTTTTACATTGTTGGTAGATGATGTGTTACAACGTCCCAACATTGATTACACATTTAACAATACCACATATGATGTGACATTTGCTGCTGCGTCAACCCCACCTGCTGGTTCAAGTATTCTTGTGCGAGCCGAAGGTTATTTTGAATATGCTGGCGCAATCACATACGCAGGATCACAATCAGGCGATAGATTTGGTCACAGTGTTAGTACCAGCACAGATGGCAGACAAGTGCTTATTGGCGCACCTTATACTACAGAGTCAAGTTTAGACGAAGCTGGCACAGTGTATGTGTTTGATCGAGACGTACAAAGATTTATCTACGGTACAGATGGATCAACTGTGTCGTTTACAGTACTAGGGGCAGTGTCAGAACCAGTTAATGTGTTGGTTAACAATACTTTCTTTGTCAATGAGCTGAGTGCGGCACCAGATGAAACCAACACATTCTCTGTGAGTGGTAATACCATTACCATACTTGGCGATTTACAAGTAGGCGACATTATTGAAATTGGAACCAATGCCTTCCAATTTGTGCAAGCAGTTACGCAAAACACAGTAGAAGAATTCTCCAACTTTGGATATGCAACAGACTTGTGTAGTTATAATTGCAGTTTGTATGTTGGTGCACCAAACAGCAGTTTGCAACAGTTAAAAGGCGGTATAGTTGAACGTTATGTCAACCAAAGTCGTGCATATGGAATTACTACTGCTACTGTAGCCAATCCTAATTTAAACAGTGGCAATACCATTAGAATCAACGACCAAGATGTTGTGGTCCCCAGTGCTTGGAGCAATACCTCATCTTATGCCACAAATACTGTGGTGTACAACTACAGTGCTGCCACTGCAATAACCACAATATATTTGAGTTTGCAAAGTGTACCTGCTGGCACAGCAGTGACCAACACTTCTTATTGGAAAACAATCGCAACAACCGCAGTGACTGCCAGCTCAACAGTACGTGCGTTAGCCGCACAAATTAATGTAGATGTGCCTAATGTTCAAGCCACAGTTGATGTAAATGGCTATCTAACTGTAGCAGTTCAAAATTCTGCGGCAGCACCTGTGGGCAACAAACTAAATGTTGCACCAGGCAGTGTTGGCAGCACTTTTGACGATCTTGGTTTTGAAACTTATGTGTTTACTCAGACAATCAAGAGTCCTTATCCTGCAGACTATGCTGGATTTGGTAGCAGTCTAAGCATAGAAGATAACGCTATAAATCTAGTGGTTGGTGCCCCACGAGGCACATTGTATTTGATTACAATTTTTGATCTCAACAACACAGTGTTTGATGAAGATGCCACAGACTTCTTTGATCAAACGGTACAAAGTGGTGCAGTGTATACTTACGATTTGTTGTCAAGCGCCACACCATCTGTCAGCAATCCAGACAAATTTGTGTTTGGACAACAAATTGACAATCCTGATGTGGTGTCATATGACCAATATGGTACAGCAGTAAACTACACTGATGGTGTGTTGTTCACTGGTGCACCTGGCAACGAATTTGAAGATAGCACACTTACTGCAAACTATGGACGAGTATTTGTAAGCACCAACGAAACACGCACTCCGTCTTGGACTGTGTTGCGTGAACAAAAACCTGTGGTAGATGTGAGATTGTTAAATTCAGTTTATTCATACGATAGACTTACATCGGCTACCACACAGTATTATGATTTCTTTAATCCACTGCAAGGTAAAATTCTTGGAGCGGCCAGACAAAACTTAGACTACATTGGCGCAGTAGATCCTGCTAGTTACAATGTTGGCCCTACAGGCATACGCGGTACCACCTGGGGTCAAAGTCGTGTTGGCGAAACATGGTGGGATACCAGCACAGTGAGATTCATTGACCCCAACCAAGATGACATTGTGTATGCAAGTCGCCGTTGGGGACAAGTATTTCCTGGCAGTCGGGTAGATGTTTACCAATGGATTGTTAGCACAACTCCTCCTGCAAACTACACCGGACAAGGGACTCCGTATAGCATTGATAGTTATGTTGTAAACACTGTGCTAAGTTCTAATGGTATATTCAATACTGAGTACTATTTTTGGGTGCGCGGCATAACTTCTACAGCCACACAAAAAGGTAAAACATTGCCAGTTAGTACTGTGGCCAACTATATTGAAAATCCCAAAGCATCGGGGATTACTTACCTGGCTCCGTTAGATGCCAGCACCATTGCATTGTACAACGCTAATGATTATATCAATGCACAAGATACAATTATCAGCATTGAATTTGATAAAGAATTAACTGATGACAATGTTCACGTTGAATACGAATTAGTTGCGCAAGATCGAGAAGATGCATTCATCAGTACAAATTTATACCGCAAAATGCAAGACAGTTTTTGCGGAGTTGATACCAACGGCAATCTGGTACCTGACATCAATCTTGGTGTAGCAGAACGCTATGGGGTACAGTTCCGTCCGCGTCAAAGCATGTTCGTGGATAGATTTGCGGCGTTGAAAAATTACTTGACTAGAGCCAATTCAGTTTTAGCAAGATTCCCTATTGCTGAAAGTCGTCAATTTGTATTGTTAAACAGCAGCGAACCTGAACCGAGTGCAGGATCTGGTGAATGGAACAAACGTGTAGAAAATTTGGAAATATTAGAATTCCAAAACATTTATGCGGTAGCACTAGGATACAAATATCTAGTGGTAAGTGACTCTAGCAACCGAGGATTGTGGACAATTTATACTGTTGTAGAAACTACATCCGGTGCAGGCGTTATTCGAATATTACAATTAAATCAGGTACAAAATTACGATACTACACAATATTGGAGTTATGTCAACTGGTATTTGCCAGGCTACAATAGCAGTAGCAAAATCATTGCCGAGGTCCCAAATGTTGCTGGTTTAGATACGTTGAATGTTTCTGTTGGCAGCAGTGTAAAAGTCACAGCCAACAGTCTAGGTAAATTTGAAATTTATCTTCGCACTGCCACAGGATTTGATCGTGTGGGATTGCAAGATGGTACAATTGAATTCTCTGCACAATTATGGGATTATCAACTGGGACGCTTTGGCTTTGACGTTGAAGTGTTTGATGCACAATACTATGATCAAGAACCAGTCATTGAAACACGTAAAATCATACAAGCCATCAACGAAGAATTGTTCATTGACGAGTTAGCAATTGAACGCAATCGTCAATTAACATTGATGTTTAACTTTGTACTCAGCGAGTTTGCAGCACCTGAATGGTTGATTAAAACTTCATTGATTGATGTAGAACACAGAATTCGTAGTTTAACTGAATTCCAAAACTACAGTAGAGACAATCAAGAGTTTGTGTTGGACTATATTCAAGAAGTCAAACCGTATCATGTTCAAGTTAGAGAATTTAACTTGCGATACAATGGTTTTGACCAATGGTTTGGGGACATGACTGACTTTGATTTACCAGCATACTACAACACTAGTCTGCAGGTGCCTCAATTTACCAGCCCTATCTTGTTGCCGTATACTCACAGCACTTCTTTTAACTCTGAAACCAACACGCTAAGTGATCTACCAGCCAATTCCACAGTGTGGTCATCATGGCCATACAGCCAATGGTACGGAAATTATCTGTTGAGATTAGATTCAGTTGAACTAATTGACGGTGGTGCAGGCTATACTGAACCTCCCACAGTGGAAATTACTCCTAACCCCAATGACCCTACTCCAGAAGTTCTTGCTCAGGCTGTTGCAGTATTAAATGGTCAAGGACAAGTAGTTGGCATAAACGTCACTGTCAGTGGATCAGGATATCGTTCTACTCCAACTGTTACTTTCATTGGCGGCAACGGGTCTGGCGCTATAGCATATCCACGTATGACCAATGATGTAATACGTCAATTCCGTACTGTAATTAGATACGATAGATTCCAATATCAAACTACTATCTTAACTTGGAGCAGTGAAGGTACTTACGAAAATGGCACGTTGGTTCGTTACAACGATCGTGTGTGGTCTGCACTAAATGCTGATGGTAGCAGTGCAGTAGTAGGACCAACATTTGATCTTGAAAACTGGCAGTTGGTCAATGCTGCCACTTATACCTATCCTGGCAGCACACAGGCCACCGGTTTGACTGGTGTTGACCGTACCATGGGGTTGTATGTGCCTGGCGCTAATGAATACGGATTAGAACTACCACTGCTGGTAGATGGTGTCGATTACCCTGGTGTACAAGTTTGGGGCGATTACTTTACTGGCACACAACGACTTGATGCAAATTATCAAAGCGAGTTTGCTGACATCTATCTTGGCGAACGTTTCTCAGATATCAATGTTGATGGCGGCGAGTTCATTGGCCCATACGAAGGACATGCACCCGAAGAATTAGTCAACGGTTCTGAATATGATACACTGGACATGCGCATTTACACTCGTCCAGGTGCAGACTGGCAGAATGATGGACATGGATTCCAAATTGGTACAATTCGTTACACATTTGAGCCAGGCATTACACTTGACTACAGTTGGGCTGGTATTGTAGAACATCCATTTAATATAATTGTATCTAATTTGACCACTGGACGAGTATTGGCCAGAGCCATTGATTACACAATTAATTGGGACGAAAGTACAGTTACTATCGACAACAACGTTGATTCAGGTGATATTATCAGTATTGAAGTTTACGAAATTGGTGGCGGCAGCCAGTTGTTCAAAGGCAACTACGTCGGTTCAACAGTTGTAGCAGACAACAATACAATAATTATTCCCGTTGGATACAAAGAAATTGTGGGCGTTTATGTGTTTGTAAATGGCAACTTAGTAGCAATACCAGAAGTTGAAGCGTATACTGACAGTCAAGTTTATAATGTAAACAACACATATCAAGCCATAGACATTGTATTCAACAACAATGAACTTGCAGTAACCAATACAGTAAGCGGTTATAACTTGGTTACCTGTAACAGTACCAGTGCGTTGACCATTGGTCAACCAATTGTGTTCACTGGAACAGTGTTTGGTGGAATTGTTGCAGGGCAAGAATATTATGTACAAAGTATTCTCAATGGCACACAATTTTACATAACTGACGTTGCAGGATCCACTAGTGCATTGGCATTAACCACTGCATCGGGGACAATGACTGGATCGCCCAAAGGCACATATTATCGTGCCGCCCAGACAGTTCCGCCAGGTATTTTGTTGACCAACACTGACTATTGGTTACCATTTGTTCCGTCTGTTCGTAGCATGGTTACAATTACAGCCGTTGTTTTGGCCACTGACGAAGTATCAGTTCTGGTGTTAGGAGATGCAGTTAGTATTACTGTAACAGATACACAAGAGTTGGGCAATGCTATTGTATTGCTAGGATCAACTGCGTCTTTGAGTGTGGGGCAGACTGTGACATTCTCAGGATATAGTTTGGGTGGTGTACTCACTGGTCCAACTTATCAAATACTCAGTATCGTTGACGACTCAATGAGTGCAATCACTATCACAGAAGATGGCACTACAGAAGTCTCTTTGATTGACGATGAAGCCACGTGGTCTGGAGAGCTGGTAGCAAAATTTGTTCCTACAACTTATCAAAGTTGGAGCACTCCGGTGATTGAAACATTTGTTGTAGACCAGGAAATCATTGATAATAGTTCTGTAGAAATTGCAAATATACCAACGTATAGTAATCCAGCCAATATGATTGTGATGGTCAATGGGTATAGAATACTTGGTCCAAGTTGTATAGAATGGGTAGGCGATGGGACCACAGCCAGTTTTGGTTTGCCACAGCGCCTGGGCACAAGTTTCTTACAATCAGCAATTGATGCTACTAACGACATTCAAGTGTATGTAGATGGCATATTGCAAAAACAATCATTTGGTGCTGAAGATGGTGTGTACAGTGTTACAAACTGGGATGGTAGTAATACCCCAGGGCGACAAGTTGTGTTTGAGTCAGTGCCAGCCAGTGGGGCAGTTATTGTAATTGCAGTGAGCACTGTGGCAAATTGCGAATTTGCATACAATCCTGTTGTACCTGCATTTACTTCTACATTGCAAATTTCTAGTACACTTAACTTAGGCGATGTGGTTCAAGTTATTACCTGGAATGACACCCGTGAACAAAATGCACTGACATTGACCTTTGCTGGACCAGTGCAAACAGGTACAACAGTTTATCAATCGTACGACACCACCGATTATGATAGCCCAACGTTGAACGATCCAACTCAACCATTGCCTGGTGAGTTTGCGTTTGAAGTAGGGACATCAAACCCAATTAATGATTTTGATTTATTGCGCACCAACGTTGATGCCAGCAGATTGTGGGTTACATTGGACGGATATAGATTGTTTGAAGGAAGTGATTACACTATTCAAGGACAATACTTGATCTTGTCTCAAGGTGCAATCAGTCCAGCACAAACTTTAATAGTTACAGAATTTACCAATTCTATTGTGCCCGAAGCAGCCGCATTCCGTATATTCCAAGACATGCGCGGAGTACAGGCCACTTATAGAATGACCGCAGCTACCACCACACAGTTGGTACAAAATGTGACTGCAACTGCTGACATAATTTATGTAGACAATGCTGCTTCACTCAGTGAACCAGATTTGCCTGCTGGTGTATTTGGACTGATAACCATTGGCGGCGAGCGTATCATGTACAGATATCGCGACTTGGTTACAAACAGTGTTTCTGGACTGCAACGAGGCACAGCTGGTACCGCAGCAAATTCGCATGCAATTGGTGCAGATGTTTATGATATCGGGCGCGGTAACTTACTAAATGTTCAATATCAGGATTATGTGGTAAAAGACACAGGCATGGGAGATGGAACTACCGCAGTATTTTACGCACCCAGTATTGATATTGCAGACTTTGGAGACTCAAGCACAGTTTATGTAGAAAGCATTGAAGTGTATGTAGGCGGCATCCGCCAATACAATTACAGTGATACTAGCGCAAATAGTGAATATCGTTACATTGTTTCACTGTTTGATCCACTGGCCATTGAGTTTATAGTTGATGATACATATCCAGCACCAGCAGCAGGCAGCGAAGTGACCATATTACAACGCCGTGGCAAGAGTTGGTATCAACCTGCTGACGGCAACCCTAGCAATGGCATAGCACTGCAAGAAACTGACACAATAGCCGCAAGGTTTTTGTGTGACAGATAACACGGATAAATAAAAGACCATGTCAAACTCAGCACCAAAACAGTCAACTGAAGCCAACAAAATTGCTTCTCAACCACGTCGGCCCAACGAAACTGGCACCATCAGTGTGCAAGCGCACATGCGAATTTTTGATCCAAAAACGCAAAAAACTTACGTGGAGGGGCGAGCATGATTCAGCCTGGACTGTGCAAAATTGAGGGATTTGTAAAGATACACGATCCCAAAACTGGTGAAGTTCTTGTGGACAAAAAGAACGCAATCCATTATGAAAACATCAGTTTGGCCATGGCCCAAACACTGAGTGATCGAAATACTGGTTACATATACGAAATGGCTTTTGGTAACGGAGGCAGTAGTGTAGACCCCACCGGCGTTATTACATATTTGCCCCCAAATACCACAGGGCAGAATGCTGACTTGTACAATCAAACTTACGCCAAAGTTGTGGATGATAATTCAGCAGCAGATACAGACCCAGAAAACAACAAAATGACCCCGTTGCATGTCAGCGGCAATGTTTACAGTGATATTCTTGTGACTTGTCTATTAGATTACGGCGAGCCGCCAGAACAACAGGCATTTGATAATTCAACCAATTTCAACGGTGAATTTGTTTTTGATGAACTTGGGTTGAAAACATGGAACGGGGCAGTGGATAATCTACGCCTAATTACCCATGTAATTTTTCACCCTGTACAAAAGAGTTTGAATCGACAGATTCAAATTGATTACACCCTGCGTATACAGACGCTGAGCAATATAAATGCTGTATAAATATAGCAACTAGGAACCTTTGACATGGCATATACAATCAATCTAACAGACGGCACAGTTTTTGCTACCATCAGTGATGGTACCATTAATACATCAAGTTCAATGATCTTGGTGGGTAAAAACTACGCTGGATACGGTGAATTTTTAGACGAAAACTTTATCCACTTGTTGGAAAATGGGTCAAATACCACAGCACCGTCATCACCGTTGACCGGACAACTTTGGTGGGATAAAACCAACAACTTACTCAAAGTTTACAACGGTTCTATTTTTAAAACAATTTCAGCAGCAACAAGTTCTGCCAGTCAGCCCAGTAGCAATGTAACAGGTGACCTGTGGTACGACACCACAAATCAACAGTTAAAAGTTTATACAGGCACATCATTTTTGGTTGTTGGCCCTGGCTATTCTCAAGCACAAGGTACTTCAGGTGCTATACCTGAAACAATTTTAAACAACGTTGGTGCTACAAGATATATTACCAGTTTGTATGTAAACAGTGTGCGTGTGGCCATCGTTTATGATGGTGCAAGTTTTACTCCTGAAGCAGCATTGCTTGTGGCATTCCCAACTATCTATCCTGGTGTGACATTGAGCGCATCAGTATCTGGTGCTGTGTTTGCTGGATCGGCCACTAACTCCCAGTTGTTGGATAGTTTGGATAGTTCACAGTTCATGCGATCTGACACTAACACCTCTAGCACTGGTATTGTACGTGTGCAAAACAACACTGGCTTGTTTGTTGGTGTTGCCAACGTGTTCAACGTCAATACCACAACAACCGATGCCAACATCAAAAGCAATATTTCTGGCGGTAATTTAATTATTCAAGCCAATGTCAGTGGAACAACATACAATGTAGCCACAGCATATGGAGCCAATGGTGTGTTTGCCATTGCCAATGCAGCCACTGTAGGTACAACATTGGGTGTGACTGGTAACAGTTCAGGTGGTAACTTGACCACAGGAGGTCAGGTATCGGCTGTTGGTAACATCACTGGTGGTAACATTATTACTGGATCATTAGTACAAGCAGCAACGGTCAGCGCCACTGCCAACGTGCAAGCAGGTAACCTACGTACAGCTGGTCAAGTAAGTGCCACAGGTAACATTACAGCATCTGCCAACATTGCTGGTACATACTTCTTAGGCAACGGGTCACAACTCACAGGCCTAAGTTTGGGTGTTAGCGTAACTAAATTTGTCAATGGCACCACAGAAGGCAACATTGGTGTTGCCGACGGTAACGTCAATTTCAACGTTGCTGGTGTTGCTAACGTGTTAGTATTAACTTCAGGTACTTCATATTTTGCAGGCAATGTCAGCACAATTGGTATTGAAAAAACTGGTACTAATGCAATTGGTAATATTGGATCCAGTTCTAACTACTTCAATCGTGTGTTTGCTACTGCTACCACAGCACTGTACGCTGACGTTGCAGAACGTTTTGCGGCCGACGAACTTTTGGAACCAGGCACAGTTGTGGAATTAGGCGGTGTTAAAGAAATTACCCGTTCAAGACAAGATTTAAGCGAAAATGTATTTGGTGTTATAAGTACAAGACCAGCCTACACAATGAACGGCGGCGCCGGCGAAGATGACACTCATCCAGCGGTTGCAATGACTGGTCGAGTTCCTGTAAAATGTGTGGGCACAGTACGCAAAGGCGATCGACTTGTGAGTGCTGGCGAAGGTGTTGCTAGAGCAGCACAACCAGGTGAAGCCACAGCATTCAATGTAATTGGTCGATCGCTAGAAAATAAACACATAGCAGAGTTGGGAACAATTGAAGCGATTGTAACGATCAAATAATTAGGAACGAGATATGACATATTCAAGTGGCGGCTTAATTCAAGCAGCAGACTATAATGGTTTTGTAGAAACTAATGTGGGTGCTAACATCAATGCTGTGTGGAACGCAGCATATGGACAAACTTCTATTGCTAATGTAAGTGCATTAGGAACAGTTACTGCACCTCAATGGGCCACACTGGTTAATACTCTCACTGCATTGGGCACACATACAAATACCACAATCACTGCAAGATCTGCACCCACTACTGGCGCTACCATCAGTGTATTGGCCGCAGTGAACACTGATCTTACCAACATCTACAACAACCGCTACAATGCCTATGCAGTAGGCAGTCAATACAC
>JAULBY010027006.1:0-43865 GCA_032358315.1 Ophiocytium majus | reverse complement strand
TTGTTTTTCGCTACCTGTCTGATTTCCTGGTCACACGCACCGTGTGCAAAGGGCTTTCCGCGCCCTAAGCGGAGTTTGATAAGAGTACATGGATGGCTTTGTAGGACACTGTCGTAATGTTTATTTGCACTTGAGGGCGTGCAAGAGCCCATGACATGTATGCCAGCACGCCCACTAGTGGCCATGGCACTTGGCAAATGCATGACATTTATGTGTACGAGCACGTAGAGCCGGCGAGATTTGCTTTTGGTGCCAGGGCTTCACTTCAGGCCACCGCATGTGCAGCTGCAAACGTTCCACTACAGTAGTGCGTGCTGTTGGGCCAAGTGTGGTCACCACAGGATACCAAGCTGTGGTCGATGTACGCAAACCATGGTAGCTTTGCACATGGTGTGTAATCAATAATAATGGATGTGTCAACGCATTTTTGTCAGGCGTGCGGAGGCAGCGAACGCATAACATGGCGCATGGTGCGGTCTGAAGCAGGCAAGGAGCTAAGGCACATGTTGCATTCACCAGCACTGAGCGCACCAAGCATGCTTAAAAACCCATGTATCAAAAACCCATGTACGAAATACCACCTATGTACAGGACTACTAGCCAGCAGGGACCTGTCACAAAGCACAAAACTCGCAACCGCAGGTGCTTGCGGCCACGACGTCATCGACCATGAAACCTCGCCTACTACTGTAGTACATGCCACCTTCGTTAGTACGCACTTATGCGAGCCTGTTGCGCAGTGCAAGCCTGAGTGTGTCTGGTGCCATGGAGATGCCGTCACACTCCATTGGCTCGCCCTGGCCTGGTGCAAGGGCTATGTCAAAGTGCCGCAGCAGCACTGCAGCCGCAACCTGTGGTGGGCAGGGGGGAAAAGGCGAAGGCACCATACACAACCAAGCAAGCAGCAGCAGCAGCAGCAGCAGCAGCAAAGAGTGAACGAGTGATGTAGGGCGGCTAAAGCACTGCCTGGCAACAAGCGCACATATGCGCCTCCTCTCTTACAAAACTTCAACAGCTTGCAAACACATTCTCACTTAAAGTACCGGTAATAACTTCAGTACATGTACAGGTGTGTGGTGGCCTGCAACATGCTGCATGCAGCTACCAATTGTGACACAGCACATGTGTACACAGAGCACCACACAACAGCAGAAAACCCACCTTAACCTGCACCAGTGCCAGCACCTGCCCAGGGCAGTTGCGCGGGCCGCCCCCAAACGCTGACACCACTGCAGTGCTGTGCCTGAAGTTCACGCCCTCCGGCACAGGCATTTTCCCAGAGGCAATGAGGTGCCGCTCCGGCCAGAACTCCCGCGCATGAGTGAAGTTATCCTCCAGGTGCAGCGCCTTCCTGGTGTTGAGGCACGCGCCCTCACCAGGGCGCAGTACCACACCCCTAACCTCAACTGCCTTGACGGCTTGGAAAAGCAAGGTGGGAGCGATGGGGCGTGTGCGCAGAGTCTCCTGTACAACTGCGTTCAAGTACTCCAGGCGCTGCAGCTGCAGGGCGGTGCAGAGGGCAGCAGCCCATACATGTGGTCATAGTCACAGCTGCTGCCGAAGCTGCAAAATTCCAGACTGCATGCCAGTGTGGGCAGGGGTGATGGTGTCCATTGGCTGCAAAGGTAACAAGTTGACATGCAGAGCAGAAATATCACAGGTTGCGATAGTGCATAATAGCTGGCGCTCCTCATGCTACCATGCGCACACTGGCCGTGCATAATAAGTGCATCAGCATGCTTCGCAGTTGGCAAGTACACGTGTAGCAAGCCACGCACACAACAGCTTTGCAACAGAATTGCAACAGGTGTGTGACTCAGTTGCCTAGCACAAAGCTGCTATTCTTACTTCAAGAAGTACTTACAACAGCTCACGCTTGCCAGTGCCGGCACGCAGGCCAGCCGTTTGCATCACGCAGCAGCGCTGCTAACACAACCACATGGTGTTGGCGGGCCCACCTATTCCCAGTCCAGCGTGAGCTGGTCTTCACTGCTGGAGCTGCCACCAGTGCCATTGCTGGATGCAGCAGCGTCCTTGCCACCTGCAGTAAGGGTACGCAAAGCAGATCAAGCACTGTCAGGCACACTGTCGGTACTCCTACTTGCACATGCCTGCAACTACGCAGTGGGTGTTGCAGCCACACACCAAGCCGCCACCTGTGACTGTGCACAATGTACATAGCAGCCGCTGAACAGCTGGTTGCCTGAATTGTCCAAGCAAGAGGGCCATGCCACCTGTCCTGCCATGTTAGCATACGTGTACATACATGCACATGGCTAGCACCACCAGCAGCGGTGCACCTTTGCCAAGCACGGCCATAAGCTCCGATCGGATGCCCTCCTGCACGTGTGGCCTCGACGCGGCGTAGTACAGGAGCCACTCCAGAGCGCTGCTCACAGTGTCCGTCCCCGCAAGCAGGTATGTCTTCACGTTGCCCACCATTTCAGCATCCGTCAGCTTGTTGCGCTCCTGGTTTGCGCCAGTTCCACTGCCACCACCCAGGCGCACCACGTGCTGCACCATGCAGCCCCCACTGCTGGTGGCGGTGCCGTCTGCAGTGTCTGGGGCACTGGTGTTGGCCTGGCTTGCCGCCTGTTCACTGCGGTAGTGCGTGAAGACGCTCACCAGCAGTTCGTCCAGGCGTTTCGAGGCCTCCTGCAAGCATGGAAAGCCATGCATTAGCATGTTGGCTGCATGCTGCGCACCTGTCAAGTACCGTGCGGCATGCCACTCTTGCCTGGCCATGAACACACTGCCCACACAAGCACAGCGAGCACAGCCAGTAGCCACTGCAGAAACAGCTGCAAAAACATGTCAGGCCTACTGAACTTCCTTGCTGTGCCCACTTGCCAGGAGCGCACTAATGAAACACCGTGTGTCAAAATCCTGTGTAGCAAATGATGGAAAATGCACAGGAAGCCAAGGTGCAGCTGGCGCATGCCCCACACCCATTGACAACATCATGCACACACAGCAGCAAGTTGCACATGCTGTGGTCCCCCTTTGGCACACAGTCAGCATAGCTCTGCATGTCACTACATATGCACCGCTACTAGTAGTAATACCTCTGTTTCCCTGTCGCGCCACAGCTGAGGCAGACGGTTGCAGGCCTTCTCTGCGACACAGTGCACCATGCGCATGGCATCCCAGCCAGTGAGTGCACCATCCAGCGCGCCCAGGTCTCTGCCCCACCACCACCAGGCCAGCAATGTCCAGAGCATACAGCGAGCAGTCTGCACGGCAGCAGAAGGCTGCGACTCACGCACCAGCACAACACAAAGAGGGCGGAACCAACAGTGCATTTGCCAAGGTTGAACTTGGTGACGTGACGTGTGCAGCGGCGTTGGTAGGATGAAGGGCAGCTGTAATTGACAAGTTAGCATTTGCATTTGTCAATGCAACAGGGACGCCGCGCTGGTTGCTTGTGGGCAGCATGCCTCCGCTGCCAAGCGGGCGCCATAAAGTGCACATCTTGCATGTACATAAAGTACTACTACTACTACTAGTAGTGCACAATGGTGTCAAGATGCCGTTGTGCAATGCTCACAGCTGCAGCGTAGACATGACATGCTAACAAGGCGCATACTGAACGCACACTCGCTCGTTCCACAGCCCAGGCTCACAGCTAAAATCTTGCAACATGCATGCATGCACTATCACGTGGCGACATGCACCTGCGGCCATCCTTGAGTTGTTCCCACGTGGCATACGTGGCCCCGCTGCAGAGGCTCTGCTGCTACATGGTGCACGCTGCCACTGACCTTGGACTTTATTGGCATGCTGTGACCACTTGCGGCTCAACTTGTTGGCCATGAAACACACGTGGCCAAGCATGCCCTTCACATTTGGGCGGCTGCATTTACGACATCGCGCACGCAGCAGGGGCGGCACAACAGGGCGCCGTGCTTGAATCAGTCATAAATGTCATGTGCATCACTGACTTGCCATCATCAAGCACCTGCACAGCTTTCACAGACACATGTACACATTGCATGCCATTGCAAGTCACATGGCACTGCACACATCTTGGCCGCACGCGCGAAGGTTGAGAGCAAGCCCGCTGGCACTGGTATGCATCACAGTGGCCAGGGCAGTTGACACGCACCTGAAGTGGGGCGGGCGCAGTCAACCTTCGGTAGCGTTTCCACTCTTCGCCTTCGCTTGTGAACACACCCTTCACTCCCAGATTCTCAATGATGGTCACCACTGACTCATCACGTCTGAACGCCCCTGGGCGTTTCTGCAGCACTTCCTGCTCACAGCAGCAATGGGGTGGGAGTGGCAGTGGGGCGTTGGGTTTGCAGCTGGCTGCATGACATGTGCCTGACAGCAAGGTAGCAGTGTGTGCCAAGCATAACACCGTGCACATAGTCATACTTGCTGAGCACTGGTGCGGGTCCGGGTGTGAAAGATGACATGCCATATCCATGCATGTGCAACACACGGTGCTTCATAGTGTGACGCTGACGTGTGCTTACAATCATGCTGGCTGTGTCAGAAAAGCAGACGCCCGGGACAGTGATGTTGAGGCGGTAGCAGTCACCATATGTGTCGGCCCACTGGTCAATGGTCTTGTGGAACTGCAGCGGTGAGCAGTGGCAGAGTGAAGCGTCACACCAGGGCATGCGCTTGTCCCCTGCTGGCAATGCCCAGCAGCTAATGAAATGAGTGTGAAGTCATGGAAGAGTGCATGCATCATAGCCCATTGTTGTTGTCTGCAGCATAACAGCGAATGCGATAGCCAAACCACTGCTAGTTATTTTCCTGCTGCTGGGTCCAGCTATGCTTGTGCCTGTATCAGACATCTTCAAGATCTGAGTGTGCATGACAGTCCCCTTGCAACGTGGCACTGACCTGCGGCAGCGCTTTCCATAGGATCTGCACGGTGTGGCCCAGGAGGGGCAGGTCCCAAGGCCCTGTGAGGTCCGTGTACCTTCTAAACTTGTCCTGCTGCCAGCAGACAAGCGAGAGCAGCAACAGCAGCAGCAGAGTAAGAGGATTGCGTTGCAAACAAAAGCTGCCAACTGTGCGTGGTTGGGTGGCGGTTTTTTTTTATGCCTTGCTCAGTGGCGCACCTTCGATCTGACCCTAAGCAGCAGCCAGAGGCCGGCCAGCCCTAGGGCCACTGCCAGCCACACCATGGACACCCCCCCTATGCCTTTAGAATGCCGCTGCGTTCCTGTCGTGCGTCAGCCTCACCGACACCCGCTGCGCGCATTCACATCACAGCTGCTGAGCTCGCGAGCCCTCCTCTGCCTGCACAAACTGCTCTGCCAAGTTTGGGCAAAACCACTCCACCACCCCCAAATCTCAAAAACGGTCATCATGGCAAGCAGCATGGCGGCGGGGCGGGGGGGCGAGGCGCTGCGGCTCCCCTGGCTGGATGCCTTCTCCGGGGAGGCCTCTGATCCTGGCGGCGACGCCGGTGCTGCCTCCGCTGCCCCCCCCTCCCCTCCAACGGCTACTACCACGCAAGAGCGGGTGGAGGCAAATGTAGCCTCTGCAGCACCACCTAATGGCACCTTGCCCTGGGAAGGCGGGGCCGCGGCAAGCCCGCCGCCACTGGCCCTGGAGGCTGCCGCCCTGCTGGGGCTCAGGCGAGACTCCTCTGCTCGGTGGACGAGCGCCGGCAGCAGCCCAGGCGTTGGCGCAAGGGTTGGAGAAGGCGAGGGTGTGGGCTTCAAACCCCAGGCGGGGCGCCTGGATGCTGGTGCTGCCTCGGCGCAGCATGCGCCTGGAAACGGCTCTGCGGCTACCATGCCGCCGCCCGCCCCTGGCGCCGCCGCCACCGCCCCCTCCCGCGCCGCCTCCGCTGCCCTCAACGGCCGCTCAGCCAAGGCAGCCGCGGCCCAGGGCAAGGGAAAGCAGCCTAAGAAGAAGAGCAACGGAGCGGCAACAACGAAGGTAGCTGCCGCAGCCGCCGTTGCCACGGGCACGCGCCGCAGCGCGCGCACCGCCACCGCCGCCGAGACTGCGCCCGCGCCTACCTCAACCGTCGTCAATGGCAAGCGCGCTGCTGCCGTTACTGCTTCGGAGAACATGGCTGCCGCAGCCGCTGCCGACGCTGCCATGAGCAAGCGCAGGGCACGCGCACCCTCGGGTGGCGGCGGCTCCGCTGCCTCCCCTGCCGCTGCCTCAGCCAAGCCCGCCGCAGCCAGCCTGCCACGGCGCAAGACCAACCGCGCCGCAGCAGCCGCACCCTCCTCTCCTGCCGCCGCTTCTCGCTCCAAGTCGCCCGCTGCCGCCCCGGCCCGCCAGCTGGCCGCCGCCGCCTCCGCCAAGGCAAAGGCAGCGGCAACCGCTGCTGCCGCTGCCCCCGCCGCAGCCGCCGCTCCCCCTGCAGCGGCTGCCGCTGCCAGTGCACCAAAGCGGCGCAAGCGTGTTGCTCCCCCTGCCGCTCCTGACACCAAGCCGCCAGCCGCCCCTCGCGCCGCCGCCAGGGCCGCCGTCGCCAAGCCCGCCGCCGCAGCACCTGCCGCTGCGGCTGCGGCGCCCGCGGAAGAGGGCCGGCCCAAGCGCAAGCGCACACAGCGCGTGGCCGTGGCCGTGGCTGCCGAGACAGAAGATGCCGAAGAGACACAGGACGCGGAGACGGATGGGGAGGAGGAAGACACGGAGGCTGCGCCGGTGAAGAAGCGCAAGCGCGTCATGTGCGAGCACGGGCGGCGCCGCTGCAACTGCGCGCTGTGCGGCGGCGGTAGCGTGTGCGAGCACGGCCGCAGGCAAGTGCATGTCGTCGTGCTGGCATGCAAGGTTACACTAGCTGCATCACAGGCAAGGCTGCCATGCGGAGCCGGTGGATCGCTCCAGCACCAGTACGCTGCCTCGTGGTGCTGCGCCACCTCGACAAATGCGCACTTTTGCATGCCTGCGCTGCACTTGTGCCGCCTGGTATGGCATGCAGTGCTGACGGGATGGCATGCATGCCCTTCCCCGTGCGCCGCTGTGACTGCTGCTGCTGCAGGAAGGACCAGTGCAAGGAGTGTGGCAGCGGCTACTGCGAGCACGGCCGCAAGCGCTGGATGTGCAAGGAATGCGGTGGCGCCAGCCTGTGCGAGCACGGACGCATCAGGTCGGTTGCCTCTGCCGTGTGCATGAGTGCGCACGTGTGTTGAACTTGACCAACACGCCTGTGTATACATGGCTTGACCGCTTGCATTTTCTTGCACATCCGGCAATAACCACGTGTATTGCAGGGCCTCTGTCACCACATTTGCGCCGCTGGGTACATGCAAGCTGCTGCAAACAGGTGTTGTGCTTATACACGCTTCAACTGACCCACTGGGACACTTGTGCCGTCTGTGATGCAGGTGCCGTTGCTTGAATGGTCACTGTTGATGCCGACGGCACACACAAGCTCAAATGCCAACTGCTGACCTGGTGTGTTGTTTCCCCTGTGTTTTGCTTGCAGGTACCACTGCCGCAACTGCGGCGGCAAGGGCGTGTGCAGGCACGGCAGGCGCCGCACGCAGTGCAAGACCTGCGGCGGCGGCAGCATCTGCGAGCATGGAAGGAAACGTACGTTCCCGCTCTCGCCAGCTTCACTGTGTGCCTTCGTATGCCAGATCCGTTTTTGGCTTGTGGCTGCGTCTTTGTATGGCTTGAGATACCCTGTGGGCGGACACTGGTGGTGCGCGCTCTTTTCCAGTCTGGCGGTGTGTGGCACATGCCACAGTATGTGGTGCGTAATGGGATGCATGCCGTTTCAACTGGCCGCGTGCCACCAGCAGACAGCATCACCACAGCCATATGCTGCCCATGTACCTGGCTGGTGCTAACACCTCGAGGCCCCTGCTGGTGTGGCTGCTGCTGTACTGCCCTTGCGTCGCCACCCAACAGGCCAGCTGTGCAAGGACTGCGGTGGGCGCGGCATCTGCGAGCACGCACGCCAGCGCCACGTATGCAAGGAATGCGGAGGAGGCAGCATCTGCGAGCACGGTCGCAGGCAAGTGTAAAGTGTACACAGCTGCCGTGTGTTTTTGTGTGGAAGCCACGAGGGTGCACAATTCAGCTGCCGCACCATACCTAAGTCCCCTTCAGGTGGCGGTGGAGGGCATGCGGCCACTGATCACTGGTGCAGCGCCAGTGCGCAGGCAGCCCCGGCTGCGCACCAAGGGTTGTGATCGATCACAGGCATTGAACATGACTACGGGCCTCACTCCCGCAAGCTTGTGAATGGGCGATGCGCTTAGCCACCACTGCACTCTTATTCCCAGGCTTTTCAGTCCTGTAATGATGGGTTCATTGCACGATCCGTGACCTTTACCCTTGTGTTAACATGCTGCTTTGTGCGTGTGTGCCGAACTTTTGCTTCCTGGCACTTGCAGGCGCTCCAACTGCAAGGAATGCGGCGGAGGCGGCATCTGCCCGCATGGCAAGCACCGCCAGGTGCGTAAATCTGCCCATCTAAGCAGATGCCGATGCTGTGCCCCGCATTCCTGGCATGAGTGCCAGTGCCAGCATCGATTTTCTGGCTTCTGCACTGGTGGCATTGTGTTGCCTGGTTGTTGTTACCGCCGCTAAAGCCACATACACCTTGGACCCCCCCTCCCTTGACACACCCTTAAACTGCTTGCCTCTGCTGGCTGCGAGCTTGCCTTCTGTGACTGTAGTATGGAGTTGCACTGGCCATGATCACGCTTCCTCCCTTTACGTGCCACACACAAGTTGTGGTTTTGCTAGTTCGTTTTACACGCATTGTTGGTGGAGCTTTTATGATTTGCTTGTCATCGCGGACCACCGCCTATATATGGTTTCGGCCAAGGTCGACGGACCCAGAACGTCTGCTGTCCCTGACCTCACTCGATGTGCATATCTTGTGCTGTGCCTGCCCTGCCCTGTGTTGCCGTGTGCTTGTGCAGTACTGCAAGGAGTGCGGCGGCAGCGGGATCTGCCCCCACGGCAGGCAAGTGCTGCTACAGTACTTGATATCATGCTGGTGCAAGCTAGTGCTGTGTGCTAGGCAGCAGCGATGCCTCTTGGCGTGACGGAGAACAGGACAGCACACATGCATACTTCGACATTGAGCTGGTTTTGTTTTGTTGTCTGAGTGACTGGTGCTCATTAGCATGCTGCATCTCCCCCCGTTTTTGCATCTGCAGGCAGAAGCACCACTGCCAGGCGTGCGGCGGAGGTGGCATCTGCGACCACGGGCGCAGGTCAGTGATTGACGGCACACGTGTAGTGCGCATGCTGGTGATACACTGTTGCATTTGGCAATCAGTTCCTACTGAGCACTTTTGTAAGAGGATGTGTGCTATGCATGTGCAAGCCTGTACTTGTGCAAAGGCACCACCAGCAGCTGCGCGGTGTTGTATGTGTGAACCACATGCCCATCCTGCACATCACTGTGACTTCAAGGCTTGCTGGGCGCTGGTTGCAGCCACCACTGTCACGGCTTCCGAACCCGCACATGCCGCATGCTTGCCATTAAGCATGCGCCGGTGGCCATGTCCTAGGTTATTACTCAGCCCTCATAGGCTGGCTAACCACATGGCTGGCACTGTCAGCAGTGGTGGTGCCAGTGGCTTCCAGCTGCTGCAACTTCCGTGTTGCAAGAGCAACGGCCTCAGTCGCCTGCTCTTGCTCTTCCTTAAACTATGTGTGGGTATGCACAGTGTAACTTCAGTTTACGCATTCCGAGTGTGTTTCACCGCTACTACATGTGTGCCACAGGCGCGACAGGTGCCGCGACTGCGGCGGCAGCGGCTTCTGCGAGCACGGCAGGCGCCGCTCGGCCTGCAGCGCGTGCAAGAACACCAAGCGTTCGTGATTCGGCACTGGCAGCCATCGTGAACCAGCTGCACTGCAGGCGCCGCAGTGTGGCACACAAAGGAGCAGTGAGCCGTTGCACAGGGAGGCCTGACTGGCTGCGTCAGAGGGGGATTGGGGTGCACCGGTGGCTGTGAGAAGGGTGGGCAACAAGTACGTGGTGGCGTGGACAGGGGTGGGTGAGGGGTCACTGGGGTGGCAATAATGGGGGGGGGGCATTGCAGCAAGCAGCAGCTGAGATTGTGAATGTGTACTGCTGCTGCTGCTGCACTGATGCTTTGTTGGACATGAATGCGAGTTGGCACAGGTGACAGCCATAAAGTTGCAGCTGTGACGGAAGCCGAGTAAGGAGAAATGGGGTACAAGGGAAGAAGTTCGCCAAGTGCACAGCTCTGCTGCTGCTTAAGGAAGCGGCGCTGGTGAAGACTGATAGCAGCAGCAGAGTGCGCACAGCGGGGTGTGGGGGATTGGGGATTGGTGGGCATGCACAAGCTTGGCAAAGTGCTTGCGTAACCAGGGCGGTGCACGCGCGTCTGCTGCTACCCCTGAGGCTTAGAGCAGCTGCGCCACCACTGGTGCACCTGCTAGGTTGCCTAGGTTGCAAGGTTCTAGACGCCAGCTATTGCGTGCAGTGCCATGAGTGATTGCATGTGCTGTGTGAAAGGTGTTTTTAAAACCAAAATGTCTTTTTCAGCAAAATTGCTCCTTGTTTGGGTCCCACACTCGCCGTTGTTGTCATGCTTTTATTGTGTTTCACCATGGCAGCCGTGCAGTGGATGGGGGAGCACACAGGGATTTTTGGCCTTTGTGCCTAGTCCACAAGCTGTGTGCTGGTGCTGGTAGCATGACACACCACCTATCTGCTGTCTCATGCCTTCCCGCAAACTTACTGCCATTGTGGCAATACAATGCTGCCATGCTGCACACCTGCGGGTGCAGCAGGCAGGATGTGTCATCTCGCACATTATATACTTGTATGCTACAGCACTATGCCTGGTACAGTTTTTTGGTTGGCTCATGTGCCTCAGGCTGCCTGACCCTCAGCAGGGTGGTGCCCATGCAGAAGTAGCCCAGCCTGCGACAACAGCAACGGCCACCTAGGCATGCTGCTGTGTGGGAGCGATAAGTGTGCATGGGATGCATGGCCTTGTGCGTATACTTCAAGTACATCGAAGGGGGGCACCTGGGCGTGCTGCAGTGGGCACACATAGACACCAACCTGAGGGTGGGCTGTTGCGGTGCACCACCGTGTGACATGTGTTTCCCCTTCCCCTCATCATCCCCACCGAACCTAGGTACCTGGGGGGCTTGGAAGGAGCAGGAAGCAGTGAGAGCAGCTGTGAGTAAGCTCAGGCTGTCCGGGTGGTTCACATGCACTGAGCCTTGACAACTTCACTTCATGCGTTGACAACTGAGTTGAGTGGCTTACAAGCGCACTCCAACAACTTCAAGCAGCTCCGCCGGGGGCACGCGCAGCATCACTCAGGGGCAAGATAAACTGTGTTCCACGTTTTGTTCCTCAGCTTCACATACCTAGTCTGGAATGTCTGGCTCAGTGCAGTGTGTGCGGCCAAGTGAAGCCTATCTCATAGTTGCCAGTTCAAACACACCTCCAAAATACCGCTGACACCACCTGTGAACATGTTCTGTTGATTGATTGGTTGCCAACTCCAATTGCCCAAGGTGTAGGCGGTCACACACCTGTGGACAATGTGCTGCCTCCATGGTGTGCGCACAGCATTAGGGATGACCTCGCACTTCAGCTTTTGCACAGCATTGTTGCTCTGGTTGTCGCTGTCCATCATGATAGCAAAGTAAGATGATTGCGTTGCAAACAAAAGCTGCCAACTGTGCGTGGTTGGGTGGCAGTTTTTTTTTAATGCCTTGCTCAATGGCGCACCTTCGATCTGACCCTAAGCAGCAGCCAGAGGCCGGCTAACCCTAGGGCCACTGCCAGCCACACCATGGCCACCCCCCCTATGCCTTTAGAATGCCGCTGCGCTCCTGCCGTGCGTCAGCCTCACCGACACATTCAGCCCCCGCTGCGCGCATTCACATCACAGCTGCTGAGCTCGCGAGCCCTCCTCTGCCTGCACAAACTGCTCTGCCCAACTTTGGGCAAAACCACTCCACCACGCCCAAATCTCAAAAACGGTCATCATGGCAAGCAGCATGGCGGCGGAGCGGGGGGGCGGGGCGCTGCGGGTGCCCTGGCTGGATGCTCTCACCGGGGAGGCCTCTGATCCTGGTGGCGACGCCGGCGCTGCCTCCGCTGTCCCCCCCTCCCCTCCAACGGCTACTGCCACGCAAGAGCGGGTGGAGGCAAACCCAGCCTCTGCAGCACCACCTAATGGCACCTTGCCCTGGGAAGGCGGGGCCGCGGCAAGCCCGCCGCCGCTGGCCCTGGAGGCTGCCGCCCTGCTGGGGCTCAGGCGAGACTCCTCTGCTCGGTGGACGCGCGCCGGCAGCAGCCCAGGCGTTGGCGCAAGCCTTGAGGATTGGAGAAAGCGAGGCTGTGGGCTTCAAACCCCAGGCGGGCGGCCTGGATGTCAATTGCAAGTGCGTTACTCCTTCGGAGAAGATGGCTGCCACCTGGGGTCACACCCCCCCCCCCATCACCTGGTTCTTTCTCTAACTTCAACTTCAACATGTCTCCATGACTAATACACAAACTTCAACTCCAACACCATCTGGGTGGGGTGGCGAACACAGTGGTTCAGTCACACATACGGTATTGCATCCTATCATACTTGCTAAATGCGCACAAGCTCAAGCACGAGGTAGGGAGTCCAAGCATGAGCACCCTCCGGCAGAGCTAGGTTGATGTCGCTAAGGCGCGCCCGTGTCAACTGACGACGCAAGTTCAAGTTGAGGGACTGTCACGTGTGCGTTGCGCCCCAACTTCAAGCAGCTTCGCCGGGCCCGCGGGGGCACGCGCATCACTCAGGGGTACGGAGCACTAGCAGCTCAAGGGCGGGCACACAGGTTGATCAGGGCAAGCAGGCTTGCTGTGTCTGGCAGACGCTGTCTGCCGTTGTCATGCTTGTCTTCGCTGGCACAGGTATACTGGGTTTCTGACGCGCGGTGATCCAGTGAATCCACAACAAGCCAACTCAGACGCGCCACCATGGCAGAGGTGCGCCCTGGCGTCCTTGTTGACTCGGAGATGCTCTGGTAATGCGCTGCCAGAGGCAGCAGCATGTTCGTTTCGTTACGATTGTAGTGCAGAGCTGTAATTTGCTGCTGCTGCTGTACGACTCGCGTCGTCGTGACTTGACTGACGCTGTCGTACATGCGTTTGCATCTCCGCTTAGCGTGCGGGCTGCACAGTGATCGATGCTCTTGACAGTCACTACCAACATCATTGCAGCATGTGCCGGCATCGGCTGGTGGAGTATCTGTTAGCACGCGCGGTGACACGTGAGACGCAGCCGTTTCTCCAAGCATCGACCACTCACGGCTGACACCGTTTGCAGCGCACGTGGAGTTGACGTCTAGGTTCCTAGCTGATACCTTAGTTGCTGAGCACCGATGGCTGATCCTGACCCGAACGCTCCTCATCCCGGTTGCGCGTGCAGGCACCCAAGCTCAAAGACCAGCAGTCTGTGAGAGGTGTGGATGTTGCCATCACTGTGCACGAGATCCAGATTGCTGGTGTGCCGGCTCAAACGTGAGTGCCTGCAGGGTTGCCATACCGGGTACTTCACTGGAAGTACTTGGTACAATCGTACTTCAAGAAATACATCGCATGTTGCTTTTTCAGCAGTATGAGCACTAATGTGCACTATCCTGCGCTGGTGCCGAGGTTATGATCTCGGCGCGGACTTGACAAGCTGATATGTGCAGCAATGTGTGCAGCAGTAGCTTGACGCTGTGAGCCCTGTTTTTTTATGCACAGCTTTGCGAGGCATCAAGTACAGTAGTGTATCTGCCTCAGATTCCATTTGCACCAGCAGTACATCAACGAGCTACACATGCTGGCACGGCCATGCAGCAGCTCACAGACAGCTGGCCCACTTTGCCGGTGTAAGTGTGCACAATCCAACGCTTGACTCTTCTTGTTGCATGTGACCCATTGGTTGACAACAGCATAGTGGAGACCCCGTCCATACAGTTCAGTGTGGGCGGCAAGGGTGGCCCTCACTTTGCGCATGCGGAGCGATCAGAGGCAGAGGCAGATGGCAGCACCATCATATTCTTCAAGTATGAGGAAGAGAACACGGTGAGCACCCAGCCTGCACTCTGTTTTGGAGATGCGCAGTATTTGCACAGCAGCACTGCCTGCGTTGAGTTGTGTGACAGAAAACATAACTGCGGATTGCAATCATTAGAGTTTAACTCGAGCTTCACCAGGCACTGCAAGCTCGAGGCTCGAGCATCCTCACCGCTCCACTTGCCGATACCAATGCCATACTGCAAGCTCCATAGCATCGGCACTGGCACACAGTGTGGCAGCACATGCGCAGTGCTCACAGGGCAGAGGCAAATGCCAGCATCCAGCATGGACCTTGAGTATACACCTGCGCGAGTAGCTGAAGCAATTAATAGCGGAGCTTAAGAAACTGCGGATGTGTCAGTCTCGTAGCGACAGCAGTGCCAAAGAGCACCTGGCACTGCACCTGTGCTCAAGCAGGACTTTGCCAGCTGGCATGGCTGCCATGGTGGCACCTTCTGGTCATGTATGCTGCTGTGCACAGTGGCTATTGCTCTGGTGGGGCCATTGCTGTTCAGCTGCAACAGTGTGGCCACTGTCAATGTCACTGCTCGTGCTGGTGGCTACAGTGCCGCACAACAGTTTCCAGCCGGTGCACATGCAACCTCGTGGGCTCAACACCTTTTGTGCATTGTGCTTGCTGCACACCAGACACCACATGTTCATGTTGCAGTCATTGCAATAACCCACCACCTGCCGCCGCTGCGCATGTTGCTACAGCTCAAGGGCGTCAGCCTGGATGGCGATGGCAGCATACCTCTGCGCTGTGTGGTGTCGCTACTGGACGTGCGCACTGCTGATGCTGCCGGCGCCATGCAGCGGCGCAATACCGGCGACCAGTCTGGGGCGGATGAGGACAGGGACCATGGCGGACTCACGCTGCCGCTTGCTGCAGGTGCCATCACGGTGCCCGTGCCAGCACGCAGGGCTTCCAGGTGGGCCACCTGTTTAGGTGTATACTGTCAGGGTAAGATGCACCTCTTGGGGTTTGCTTGCTTGTGTACCTCACGCTAGGTCTGCTACTACTTCAGAAGTAATATGCAAGCCTCTCAGGCCACTTTGTAGCTCAGGCTCCATGTGTATGCTGCTGTGGTCAAGTTGCTGCGGCACACCCAGATGAGGTTGGCCTTTCGAAACGTGTCACACCTGTCTGGCAGTATCCATCAACGCACGCACTGCTGAATGAGCCAACATGTGGTGTGTCAGCTTGCGCCTTTGGCACAGGTGTCAACCGCTGGTGGCTGCCATGTGCTGGCAGACAAGCGTATCACAAAGTAGCACATCAAACATACACCAGGTACCTCCACATGATTATACGTCGTCCTTGTTTCACTGACATGCTACGTAGTACTTCGAAGTATCCCCCAAATCATGCTCATGCCGTGATGCCGTACCTCCCCTGCCGCCATATGTTGCATGCAGACGCAGGGGTGTGACGCTCACCACGGAGCTTCCAGGATCACACAACTGGCCAGACGCTGCTGTGACCGTGACTGCAACATTTGCCATGCTGGCCGGTCAAGTCATGGCAGCGGATGAGGTAAGAAGCGCTTGCGTTGCAGCGACGCGCACTGCTGGCCCAGGTGCTGCGCTGTGCCACCACTGCCATCGAAAGTAGCCATGGCTGAGCAGCACACCAAATGGCTGGCCTCAGGTGCTGCTGCTGCTGCTGCTGCCACTGCCGCCATCTGCTGCTGCCCGAGGCTCTGCTGCCTCACAAATAGGCAGTGCACAGGGCTTTTGTTTCGCCCTGACATGCAATGTGCACTCTCTAAACGATTCGCTGCCACCATCGTGGCTGCATGGAATTTACAGGCTGCCGAGGCGCGGGTGGCGAACATCTTCAAGGTGACTGAGATTGGAGGCAAGAGGCTGCCTGCCACTTCATGCCGTGCCTGGTGCTGCTGACCTGTGGAATTGCTGTATACTCTGTACTGTCAGTCAGTCACGCAACCATGTTCATTGTCATCAAGGAGAGACCTGCGCATGCGTGTGCGTGTGGTGTCTGAAAAGACATGCTTGAGGTTGGGTTGCCGCAGCAACAGCAGGTGCCCTGGTACTTTTCATTGTGGTTTGCTTGCCGTCATTATTGGTCACTTGAACTGCTTGACGGCGCGTGTTGACCATTCTTGCAACCTCTCACTGCAATGATGGCTGCTCCCTCTTGTGTTTGATCAAGGTCACCGTCGTTGATGCCGTGGGGCTCCAGTGAGTGCAAAGGCATCAAGCATGGTGTAGCCAGCACTGCAATATACTACTGTAGTACTCTTTGAAGTACAAAACTTCCATGAAGGTGTGCGCTTACCATGGCAGCATGCTGGTAGCGTCTTTGTGGTGGGTTTCGGTGGTGATGGTGGTGAGCTCAGCCCCCTCTTGCGTACTAGCATGTTGTGGCATGAGCGGTGGCGCACGCAGCTGGCACAGCTCACACCAGGCGTGAAACGCTTGTGTGTGTTGTGTACGATTGCAGTGCTTGCATCTGGTATTGACATGGTACACCCACATACCCCAAGTAAATCCTTCCAGCTGCGCCGGCAACATCGACACACCCACTGTGGTGGCCCACCCTGCCACTGCAGTGTGGTGTCAACAGGTTTCCCTGGACTGGTGTACTAAACTGCCGCAGGTGCAAGCAGAGCAGGGGCGCCGATGCATTTGTGGACATGAAGAGGGGCAGCTGGTCTGCTAAGTCACGTGTGCTCAAGAGCACCAATGCGCCTGTGTGGAACGAGAAATTTGTGGTTCCCGCCACCAAGCAGCGCAACAAGGCATCCATACTGGTCATCAAGGTAGGTATATGTGTGCCTGTGAAGTACTGTAACAGCTTCCTATGTCACTTGACCACATAGCCACATACTGCCCATGTGCCGCTACTCCAGTGGACTGCACATGCACACCTTAAGCGCTACTGGTAGGCATGCCATGCAATGGTGCCTGCTTGCACTGACACACAACTTTAGAAACGTCACTGTACCTGTATCGTCGAAACAACGGCGGCGGCAGGTTATAACAGCAAATTATTGCGATGAACTGTGGACACCCGCAAGCAGGCACACTGTCATGGCGGTTGTTGCAGTCAATGTTGTTAGCGCGCAACTGGCACCCGTTATGTGTCACAGTGCTCATGACAGCACCTCCACAGGACTCCACCACCTTTGTGCATGTACAGTAACACATGCACATACATGTGCAGCTTCACTGCCTTGCCGCTGCTGCTGTGCTGTACATGGTACCTGTTCCTGTTGTTGGCGCAACCAAATAAGTAAGCACGCTACCCTGTCCTCCTTTTGTAAATCCCAGGTGTTCAACAAGAACAAGCTGCTGGATGAGTACCTGGGCGAGACACAGCTGGAGCTTAGCAGCGAGGAGCTCTCTGCTACAGACGCGCTCAACCAGGTCAGCTGCTACGTTGCTCAGCAGTAACAAGCTCAAGCACCCCAGCAGTGCCCAGCAGCATTATGGTCACGGCACTTGACACATACACTTGCTGTGGCCTGACAACCTGTGCACTTACCTGACGTACAACCTGGGAGTGCTGGTCAGCTGTACTGGGCAGCACACTCTGCCGCCTGCACCAGTGCCAGTTTGTGCCTCCATGCCAGAGCGCAGCAGGTGAAAGCTGTCTAGCCAGCAGCTACCTGGCTCTGCCCTTCTCTTGCCACCTACCCAGCTGACATCATGTCACACTACTTGCGAGTGCACAGCCTGTCTGGGTGGAGCTACCTCTGTTCCCAGGCGGCAACAAGTCCAAGCAGGAGCGTGGCCGTCTGTCGGTAAGCCAAAACCTGTGCTCGTGACAATAACCAGCATTGAATGCTGCGCTGCTCAACAGGCACCACTTGTGATGTTGAGTTGCAGCACTTATACGACTGTGTGCCAGAGCACGATGAGCATCTTTGTGGTGCCCAACAGAGCGCAATGTAGTTATGCCACTACCACTGCACACTTGCTGGGTATCGTTATGCAAATGCTCTATGGCTAGGCTGCCAGTGGTTGATTGCCACCATCGTTGCCAGCACTTGCGCGAATGCTCCAAATGCAATGCAAGTGTAGGTTCTACCGCACCGCAAACCTCAACCCTATTGAGCCATGCTGAGGTGTGGGGTTGCTTCTGGCACCAGCAAAAACTCACTTGCACACAATCATTGCCGCAACCACTCACTGCTGCTGCTGCCGCTGCTGCTATCGCCGCTGGCTGTGTGGTGGACGCACTTGCTGCTGGTGTGCACATGCAGCTCAAAATAGTGCCAGTCTACGCAGGGGGGGAAGTGGACATGGGCATGTACCAGCAGGGCGTCATTGACGACAACCCATACCCACCAGGGCATGGGCCACAGCCTGTGAGTGCTGCAGTGCAGTATCATGGTGATGGTGCTGCTGAAGCAGGCACGGCCATAACTTTGCTGCTGGTGGTGGCTGCCCCCTATTGGTGATGTGACCTGAGTTGGGCACCTGCCTAGGTGGCAGCGGGCTGGCGGTCGCTGCCATGTGTGCCCCTGCCTACCAGCAAGTGCCTGTGCAGACGTATGCTTTGACGGCACACAGTGTATCATGTCTGTACACGCAAATGTTTATACAGTGACAACCTTCATAGGTTGCCTGCTACACTTGTTCGCTTTTGTTTCTCCTGTGCTGATACTGAGCCTACTTTCATAGGCTGCCTGCTATACTTATGCACTTGTGTTTCTGCCGTGTCATGCTCAAACAAGCTGCAACTGCTGGTGCTGGCTGGTGCCAGTGACCTCTAGCTAGTATGCACCTCTGCACACTGCTGCTCCACATGCGCCAGTCAGGCATTACGGTGTGTCTCTGAGCAGTCTTCTGCGACAGTTGCACCAGCAGCTGCCACCTACCGGTAAACACCTTGCTGACGCGCTGCTGCTGCCCCCGCTGCTGCTTCACACCTGTTGAGCAGCCACCAATAGCTGCTGCTGAGCTGACTGCTGAGGAAGAGGAGGAGGAGCTGACGGCTGAGGAGGCAGCGGAAGAGGCCAGGAGGCAGGAGGAGGAAAGCGCGCGGCGCGAAGAGTTGGCGCGCCGCATTGAGGACACACCCATCAAGGCATGTGCTTTTTGTGCTTGTGCTTCTGTGTGCTTTGCTGTGGACAGTTGTCACACTCAGCAAGAATTGTGCTGCGGTGTGCCGATGGGATGAGCGCGTCAGGGCAAGCTGGCCATGATGCTGGTGGACTGCAGTGGCACTTTGTGCTCTGTAGTGATTATTTTGTTTCTATTGCAGCGGTAGAGTTGCGTATGTCCACAAGTGCAGTGCTGGCAGTGTCTGGCGCATGAGCATGCATGCCACCAGCTCGTTGTGCAGAACCAGTTCCGCCAGCAGAAGCTTTTTTCCCGCCACCCTCACAGCTCACCCCTCAAGTGCATAGGCAACCAAGCGCCGCACAAAACCATTTCTCCCAAGCATGGTACTCTGCTGACTTGACGTCACACGCAACTAGTATGCTCGTCATGCGCGGCCTGGCGACCAACACAGCATTTGGCGTTCGGAATGCGATGGAACGATAACACATGTGCGCGCCATAAAAAACGGCTTGTCGCGCGTGTCCGCATGACTTGCAGCATTGCTGTGTGCTCCCAACGTTTATATATAACGTGCAGGAGGGCCACTACACAGTGATGGTGCACATCGTAGCTGTCGCTGACGTCAGGGCGGGCTCGTCCGGCAGCAGCGACCCCTTTGTGGAGGCGGCCTGCTTGGGCCAGAAGCGCCGCACGCGCCCTAAGAAGAAGTGCCTCAGCGCTGTCTTTGATGAGCTCTTCTACTTCGAGCTGGACAACGTCACCAAGGTGCGAGAGCGAGAGTGAAAATGTGTGTGTCGCTGAGCCAGAGATGTGCTACAGGGAGGTGCAACAGGGCAAAGGGTGGCAGCACTGCGGATGAAATATGCTTCTGGGACCCACATGTCACATGTCACAGATACACCTCAGAAGTATGTATGTAAATGCCGGTTCTTGTGAAGTGCTGAAAAGTACATAATTATATACTACAGTAGTATGTGACATGCCACATGCACTTCGAGACGACCTCTCCAACAGGTACACCTGTATTGTCCGCTACCACCACCATTCGGCTGTGGCTGCACAGAGTACACCATAGCTGGCCTGGCCTAACCCTACTAGCGCTGGATCACAGCAACACGTAATTGCCCTCACCATCTCTTGTGCCCACAGGCAGATCTGGAGGCTGGCTACGTGCGAGTGGATGTGCTGGATGCCAACCTGGGGGTAACACGTGCCCAGCGCAGGGATTTGATTGGCTCCTTCCAGGTATGTACTTCGGAGGTATCTGTACGGCAACTGTGTGAGCAACGGCACGCGTGACGACTTGGTTTCGCTGGCGACGTGCAAGCGCCATGCAATGATAGTGCTGCCCACACCCCTATATGTGTCCTTTGTACTTGAAGTATGACGGTGTGCTCTGATCCGCTGCTGAGCTGCTGCTGCTGCTGGCGCTGTGTGTCGGTAGGTGGATTTTGAGTACGTGTACTACCTGCTGGATAACCACGAGCTCTACAGGGCATGGGTGCCACTTGTGAACATGCAGGTCAGTCACAAGGCAGAGCACTGGGCCTGTTGGGTGACGTGTACAAGGCATGGCTGTGTGAACATGTGTGCATGGCAGTGCACATATTCCAGGCAATTGCGTTAGGTTGGAGTGTACTTCATGTGCCCATACTACCACGGTTCAATGTATGTCAGTGCCATCGCTGCCTCAGCATGATTTGACCACGGCACACACTATGCACATCGTGTGTGTATTGAAAATACCATGCAGCCACTCACCATCAGTCGACAACACTCTGTTGCTGGGTTGCGTTCATGTTGTCAGATGATTTCTTGTTGGCACACCTCCAACTGCCAGAGCCAGCATGTTGTAGTGCATGTACCAGTACTCACTTTGTGCTGGCGCGCCACCGGGTCCGTTCCTATGCAGAACCCCAAGGACCACACTGTGCAGGGGCAGCTGCAGCTGTCGGTGACAATCATCCCTCCTGGAGGCAAGGTAAGCCACACACTAGGTACAAGCCGCTGACTGCACCAGCATGCTGTTGCCATTTCTACCCGTGCAAGTGTCGAACATGTGATGGCGGTGCTGCTGATGGTGTGTGGCTGCCACACCCCTGGCTTTGGCCGCTCTGCTTGCCTTGCATGTGCGCTGCACACTGAAACACATTGAGGGGTGTGCAACCATCTGTGCGGCAAAGCATAGCACAGCCGCTGCGGCATGGAACTTGGCACCAAATGCTACGCTACAGCACCATATACACTGCATGGCATGGCAGGACTGGCTCCAAGGGGCAATGCTGGGCGTGCATGCTGCCGCGCTGCTGACCGAAACTACTGAACCCTACACAGGCACCTCACCATGACCGCCGCAAGGAGATAGAGGCAGAGAATGACATGGTCAGCGGACCGCCACCCATCTGCGCACTCAGCCTGCCCGTGCAGCAAGAGGTGAGCCAGCTGCTGGCGCTGCTGGTGCTGCTGCTTGTGCTTGTCACGGTGCTGGTGTTGCTGAGCTGTGCTGCTTCTGCCAACTGCAGCTGCTTCGGAGCAGTGCTGCTTGTGACCACAGAGTTACTGTGACAGTGCTGCTCCTGCCTTGCTTCTCACTTCATGGGGCTGCTGTTACAGTAGGGCTGTGCACTTGACGTAGCGTTTAAAGCACACCCAACAGTGCTTTGAGGCACAGTGCCCATGCATGTACTGCAGGTACGCAACGAACTCTCGGTACTGGGACATTGTACTGCAGCTGCATGTGTGCTGTAATGGTTGGCACGCCAGTCATGTGCCAAGCTAGGGCATCTTCAAATTATGCCATAACAGTAGGCACGACTGCGTTAACAGTACAGGCACTCACGGATGACGCCAGCAAATTGACAGCTGCAGCTGCCTGCCCCTTTCCCCTGTCTGCTGCCGCTTCCACAGCTGCGCTTTCTTGTGGTGTCACTGTACCACGCCATCAACCTCCCCCCCATGGACACGGGCCTGGGTGGCAAGGCACTGGGAGTGGATGCATACGCTGTCATCAAATTTGCCGGCAGCCGAGATGTCAAGTCCAAGGTTGTCTCGGTGAGTAACTGTTTGAATGCACTGGTTTCACATGTGACGCCAACCTGAGGGCGCAGTTGATGTCCCTAGCTAAGCTGCGCTTGCCATAGCCTCACATACGTGAGGCAGTTGCCTGCATGCTGTTACAGTAGCATATGTGACAGGAACCCGCATCACAAGGCCCCCGCCAAGCCCCAATAAAACTGGTGCAAACTGGTGCAATGCCAAGGTGCCACTCCGCTCTGCATGACGGCATAGCGCCATGGCATCATCGCTGTCCCCATCATCCGCCCATCCCCGGCGGCGAACAGAACTGTTTGCAGTGGCGAGCCTAGAACTTGCTCACTCGTCATACCACTGTCGAGGAGCGCCTGACCTTACCGCATTGTTGTCAGCACATGCGTGTGCACCATAATTTCGCGACCATGTTGCGCAGGTAAAAGCCGTGGCGAGCTCGGGAGGGCTGCTGAGCGTGATGTTCAATGAGCGCATTCTGATACCGATGATGGTGCCGAGCCTGAGCAACAAGATTGAGATTCGCCTCCTTGACAAGGATGCGCTGACCAGCAAGATCATTGGCACCTGCTACAGCTTTGACCTCAGGGTGAGAAGCTGCCGGTTCCAAAGCAGCGCATGTGCACTGCAAAGTACTTCACGAAGTAATACCTTGAAAGTATTCACATAGCAATGTTCACTCACAAAGCATGCTTCTTGATACGTACCAAGTTCTGGTGTGTCAGGCATTCATGCGAGCCGCTCCTTCGAGGCCATTGCGATTTGAGAAGCGAGTGTCCTGGGGCCTCTGAAGCAGCTCCCGCCCTTTCAAAAGAGTGTGGGTTGTCCGTCCTATTGAGCACACAAGTAATTCTTTGCACTGCCACGCTAGCAGTGGTGGCGAAAACTCTCACACAGTACTTGGTCCACAGTGCGTCGAGTGCGGGTGCCTGGTGCAGCCAAGAACTCCAAGTAGTCACACCATTCCACCACGGATGCTGCACCGCTTGCTCACAATTACGCAGGCGGTGCAGGCCGGCGACTTCGCCAAACCCTTCTATGCCGTGGCATATGGGGCTGCTTTCCCGGAGGATGGACGGTGGGACAGCCGCAAGCGCGAACGCCAGGTACGTGATAGCTGGTGCACAAACATGCTCACCATCGCACTACCCATCATGGCAAGCCAGCACCTTCAGTCTACGCACTTGGCACTCCTGCACCAGCAGTCACCAGCAGTGCTGTCGTCACCCTGTGTGCTTAAAGCATCTGCTCGCCACGCCATGCTTGTGATGGAGTGTGTACTGTTACGCAAATGCAGGCTTTGCACCTGAGTGAAACAGTGTTGATCTGTTTTGACAAGAGGGTACTTGTGCTTGTGGTACCACAACAAAGTGTCGCTTAGCTAACCCTTGTGTTACACGTACCTGTCCTCATGGCCTGCCATCACCCATTGCGTTGTGATACGTGCCACACACACAAGCTGGCTCGGCATTGCTGTAGCTCCAACTCAGGCATGCGGCAGACGCGCCCATCTCAACCGCCGGTCCTACTGGCACCTATGGTGTCTGGCTGTTGCTGCCGTGTGCCGCCTTGGCAGAACACCAAGCCCAGCGAGGCTGTGGCATACCGCGGAGCCCTGCTGCTGAGCCTGAGTGAAGATGCCAAGAAGAGATCCTTCAGAGTCAGACGCGCACCCATCCACCCCAATGAAACCATGGTGCGCACCCCCTCACCTGTTTGAAGATGTACACATCAACCAGTACACAAAGTACTAGTAGTGGTACTGAGTGGGCTTTGGGCGCTTCACGCTGTTGACTTTATGCGGCTGAGCGACATGGACTGCTGACATGCACCACATATGAACAACTACTACGTAGCGTGCTGGCATGCACGGCATGGGCTCTTGCACGCCCACAAGTGCGAACAAGTCCTGTCCTGCTATGGTTCTCCCTGACCCATGTCAAATATTGTTGGTAAGAGGAAACGGCTGTGGCCTCCATACCGTGCTACAGGGTGGGGGACAATGTTGTGCCTTTGTGTAGCCACATGTCGTCACCAAGTCATGCTAGCAGCTTACCTGGGCTGCATGCCCATGCATGGCAGCCACTTGGCAAGGGCGACTGTGCATAGGTGCATGTCTCATTTTGCTGGCCTGGTCTGCTCCCCGTTGCCGCTTGGTTTTGCATGCACCTGTGTGGGTGTGTCCCGCAGGTGACACCTGCGCTGCAGCACTATGTGCTCAAGGCAGTGGTCTACTCTGGAAGCGACCTACCCAGCGCCAGGAAGCTCAGCATCAAGGTACACATGCTATTGTATTTCTACGTGTCACTTTCAGCTATGATTGCACTGTGACGACATAATATTATGCTGAATTCCATGCTGCATTGCTTGTCATGAAAAATATGTAAATATATGTTTCAAGTATGACGTGTATACACTGTACCTCAGTGACTCCAATACAGCGTTATTGTTTCGTTTGCGCCTGAACTGGCACATGCTGCTGCTGCTCATGATGAAGTGCTAGCGGGCATGTGCGAGCTGCCACTGAAAGGCAAGGGCAAAGGGCCAGTGCTGCCAACTGCTGATTGCCTCCAATCTGTGCGCTGTGTGCCGTCTTGCACATGTGCAGGTGTCTGTTGGCCCGTATTACGCGGCCACACAGCGAATGGCCGCCGACCCCAAGCTGCCAGGTGTGGTGCGGTGGGATGAGGTGCTCACGGTGAGCAGCGCTACAAAGTTACGGCACTGTCGCATGCGCTTGCACTCTTGGCAACTTCTACCCGTAACGAAGCCCTCTGCCACTGCACTCCCAAGTGCTGCAGGTGGTTTTGCTTAAACCTGCCAGCTTAACAGGTGTCACACCACAGTGCCCGTGTCATCTGTGCGTCAGTTGGCTTTCTGTTGCGGTCATGTGTGTGGAATTTCTGCCCCCACCATTCTGAGTATTCTGAGTACTTCCGTTGTGTGCTAACTGCCAGGACCACACCGCTTGTCCATCCATATGGTAACTTTACAAATTCACAGGTGGGCGCTGGCCTCATTGAGCTGCCGAGCGAGGTGAGGCGCCTACCTGATGTGTTCATCTACCTGGTTCGCGAGGGAGAGAATGTATGCTTCTTCCGTGTCAAGGCTGTGGACCTGCTACGGCAGGTGAGCGTACTGTGCTGCAGCTGCAGGGCTAATCCGTTTATCTACCCCCGCTGCTATTTCAGCAGCATCGCGCTGTGGGTGTCACAGCCTGTCACCATGATTGCCGTTGCGCCTTGTGCTTGGCCGGTGTACCCACTCCGCCTGCCTTGCAGCACACCCCACCTGTTTTACTGTGTGCCCACAAACCCGGCAATGCATGTTATGACAGCATGGTCACTCATGCACGCATACGCACATGCTCAAGTTGCCTTCACTACGTACACCATGTGCTTCATGTTGTTAATACTTTTGAAGTGATGGTGTTTTGCACGCATGCTGCAGGGTTTCGACCTGGGCAGCAAATGGGTGCGGTTTGAGCGTGACGACGCCATCAACAGGGTGAAGCAGGGCAAGTTTGCAGGCTCGGTGCTGCTCAAGATAGGCATGGGGACAGAGGTAAGTCCGGTCCGAGCAGTGCATACTGCTGCCCACTGCAATGTTGTCACCATTGCACAGGCGGTAGCAACCCGTTTAATTTGCACTGCATTTGCATTGTGTGCAGCATGCTCACCATGCTTGATGCACATCAGAGCACGCGCATGCCAGGAGCGGTCACAGAGCACCTCCAGCTGGAGGGTAGTTGCGCTCTCGGCATTGTCTACGCGCTCCCTGCATCGACTCAACAGACAGACAATCACTTGTGGACTGCTGCAGCTGTGGCCTGTGTTCGGTTGCCTCGCCACTCGCTGCATACCCTCCTGCCGCCCTCACATTGCTTGATGCTGTACCCTAGCCGCATCACTCCCAAGTCGCAAGCCATGACCTGCGTTGTCATGCATTGTGGATGGTTGCTTGGCACCTTTTAAAATACGGTACGTGTTATGCTCTTGCAACGCTGCCATGGTATCAGGCACAGGCGGCGGAGAACGTGTGGGCTGCCCCGCCTCCTCCAGAGATGCTCCCCTACACGCTCTTTGCGTTTGTCTACCAGGTGGGTGCATCCGCAGCCCACACCTCACAGCCACTTGCAGCAGGAAAAAACACACGCAAGCGGTTGGAGCTGCGACGTGCACATCAGGGGTGCGCCAGGGTGCCTTAGCTGCACACCTGGCGTGGATTTGGCCTCAGGATTTAGCAAAGCATGCTAATGACAGCTGTGGCACCTGCGTGTGCACATGAAGGCTGCATAGTATGAGACCACTCCGGAAGGTACAAGTGCTACTGCTGGCAAGCACAGTGACTTCAGCCCTACTGTATGAGCTGCCGCTTTTCTAGAGCAGTACATGGCTGCTGCGTGACAGTCCCTTTTCAAGCACTAGCCTAGTGCTGGCTGAGCTGCAGTCATAGCTCACAGCTGGCAGATGCCGAGCAGTGACGACGTGACTGGACCTGTAATGTTACCAGGCATATGCTGCTGCTACGCCAGTTCACAGAGCTGATTGGCGCCACCTCTGCTGCTGAGCACCACTGCAGGCACGTGACCTGAACCCGGAGGACTCAAATGGCATGCTCGACCCCTTTGTGGTCACGCGCTTCAATGGCAGTGAAGCACGCACAGCCGTGGCCAAGAGCACACGCAACCCTAGCTACTTCACAGTGCTGAGGTGCGCCGGTGCATGCCACAGTGTGTGATAAACGATGATCATGCCAGTGGTCCACAATTGTGTTGACATGCAGAATGGAGCATCAAATCCGCAACACCCGCGCTGGGTGGTAATACTAGTAGATGGTCACCTCAGTATGCCCATCGGCGCACACCTTGGGCAGCGGCTTACACCAGCAGACGCAGTGCATGCTGCATATGACAGCCGTTTTCCTGTGCCAATTGACTTGTAGCATGTGCCATGATGGCATGTGCCCTTGCGGGGTGAAATGCCACCACCTTTGGCTGGAACTTACACCATGCCTTTGTTTGCTGCCAGTGCAGGATTGACACGGAGCTGCCCGCTGACATGAGCCTGTGGCCTCAGCTCATTGTTGAAGTCTGGGACTACGACAAGCGTGAGTGGTGTAAACTAAATACAACATGTTATTCTCAGGGGCATGGCTGTGAGCCTGTTGGGCATCGGGTGTTTGAGTCAGTGGCTGATGGCAGAGTTACACACTTGTACAACGATTAATATGTACTACAACGATTCATAGGTACTTCGTAGTATAGACACTGGGACATGTGTACTTCTGCACAAGTGGCTGTGTACATTGAATGATAGGTACACTCCGAAGTAGTATGCACTCCTCATGAGGTGCTTGCCCGCTTGCCATACCGTTGTGCTGGTGGCATATGAGCTTGAATTCAATACAGGTGGGGACGAGCTCTAGAGCATGCAAGGCCTTGAGTCAGGGTGTCACTGACTGTGACACTGTCTGGCATGTGGTTACCATTGTGCTGCTGACTTGCTTGCGGGCCATTACCCATATGCTCCTGCCATCATGATGTTAGTTATCAATCCACCGTGTTGTAATGGTGGTGTTGCCCTGCTGCTTGCCCTTCTTTGGTGGCTGGCAGCACCACTTCCTTGCAACTGGGTGGGATCAGTGCGCATGCAGGTGAGTGAGGCTTTTATGACACTTGACAATTGCCAATGTGCTTGGCACAGCTTGCCCTCTCATGGACAGCAACAGTGCACTCGCTGTCTGCTCTCATTGCTGTTCCATGAACCTCTGGGCGCACATTGCAGGTGGCCAGCTGGCATGCGCTGCGAAGCTACACCTGTACGCATACCTGCGCGTGCAGTGAGGTTTGCTAGCTTGACTTTGGTGCTCGTAGTGCTTTGCAGGCACCAAGGCCTAGCCTGCCAACATGCGGAATACCTGGTAGAAGGGCGTAGCACGCAGCCTGTGACCTGGTCACATGCGGAGGGTGCCGCGCGACTAAAAGGCATGGCCGCAAGGCCCCATCCATGACTGTCTGCTGTATCACATGACATGCATGGCCTAATCCAAAACATGCGCAGGTTCGCCCACAGCGTGTCTTTCGCATGGACTCCGATGCACGCAACATGAAACTGGAGCCCAAGTGGCGCCACCTCAGGTTCCTCAAGGATGAGACCACGCAAGGGGAGGTGGGGATAGCATATGCAGGGTGGCTGGGCCACAGCTCGTGTGTACCATGTCCTTGGAAGTATGATGTTTCGACTGTAAAAGACGAAATTTGGTGCAGAGGGTTAGGTAGAGTGTATTGTCACTGCCATGTAGGCACAGACAGCGCTGTTTCTGCTGCCCTGCAAGCACACGTATGTTAGAATGTGTTGGTTAAGCTCGTGTCGACCACATGACCAAAGAAGCTGTTACTTACACGGCAATTCAGAAATCCGAAGACATGGGGGCGCCCTGCAAGCTGCAACTGCCGCTGGCAAGTCTAGACCAGTCACTCCAAGCCTGTGTGCGCGCACAGCGCTGCCGCACATACACAGTTTCTGTCCGTTGCTTGAGCAGCACTCACATGGCAGTTACCCGCACTGGGTGCAGCACGCACCTTGCTCAGTACACGACTGCACTCGCCCTTGCTGGTTATGTACACCCATGTCACACCTTCCAATATACTTCTTGAAGTACTGATTGTTGGGAGGCAGTGGCATATGTGATCTTTTGTGACTCAGGGACCGTGCACAAGGTACCGCATGGGCACAGCTGTCAGGATGTGCACTGTAGCCACTGAACTAGATGGTGTAAGCTGCATGCCATTGGGCTGGCGCGCTCATTTACAAGACTTTGTTTCAGGAACCGCTGCATTCGCTGCTATACACTTGCTTGTGCACGTCTTACTGCAGGTGATGTTTGACTACCAGGTGGTGGCACGGGGGTCCGCAGACGATGTGCTGCCCGAGCGGCCCAGCATTGTGCCAGTCATGGCGGAGTTCGAGGTCGAGGTAAGAGTGCAGTGCTGGTGCCGAGAGGCCACCGCTGAATGTGCATAAAAATCGGTATGCTCACTTCCTTTCAAATTGCCAGAACCTCTGCTGGATAGACAATTCAGAGCATGGCGGTACGGCCGTAGTGCACAGGCACCGCAAGCGTCTACCACTACAGGCTTACCATCCTGCAGCAGCATCTGCTGTGCCATCATGTCACACCATGAGAGTACATGTTAAAGTATACGCCACGTATAAGAACTTGTGCATGCAGCACACCAGGTTAATGTGTGCCCAGATGTGCCAAACTGGCTTGTGAGATAAACCTAAAAGGGTGCTAAGCCCAGAAACTGTGTGGTTGGGGCAAAATGCCAGGCCGAAGCCAGTGGGGCGATTTGTCATGTTCAGAGTGCAAGAGCAGATGGTCTGTGCTCACTGAGTGGCATGTCAAGTGCAGGTGGCATCTACGATACCGTATGTGCATTGCTAATCAATGCAGGATGATGCTGGCATGGCACACTGCACGGCCTATATAACCCCAAAGTGTAAAACCATAGAGGTGCACAGGCAACATTCATAACTACTGTAGGGACTAGTAGTCGACATCTAGTAGTACCAAACAAACACTAGGTGGCTCACGTGCATGCACATTGTCATTACAAGTGCTTGTGCTGCATTGGCCGCTGCAAATGCACAGATCCTCCCTATTGGGTTGCGTGACCTCCGCCCAAAAGGCCTGGTGCGGGTCAGCAGGCCTTACTTGGATTTCCAGGTGCGTGCACCTCAATGATGTGCTACTACCATAGTATATGCGGCAGTGCGATGCAGTGGTAGCATGTGCAACATCATTGATATGTGTCATACTGGCAAGCAGCGCTTGCAAGGGCCCTAGGGCATTCAGCCACACCTACCTGCGTGGCCCTGCAGCCTGCTCAGCTGTGCATCATGCGTTGGTCTGCCAGATGCCATGCACCTGCCAGTGTGTGTGGTGGGTTACTGAGGCTGAACCTGGTTGCATGCAAATTTGCAGCTCGGAGACGTGCAGGGTACCTTCCAAACGCACCCCAGCAACCACCCTTCGACTGTCGACCCAAACTTTGTGGAGGATGGCCAACCCTTGCCCACAGTCATCATCCCCTGCTCCATGCCCTTGGTAAGTGTGTGTGTGTGTGTGTGTTGCACTTTTGAATAGTGTCATGCTGCCCCAAGTCAGCCTTAGCAGTGAGAACTTGGTTGATGGAATTGGATTCTGGCACCCATGTACTTCAAGCGCTCATGATGGTACATCCGACCACACTTTGCACTGGTGTGTGCAGCGCATTCAGCAGTAGTGGTGCCTGCAGTTTTCAGCGCACAAGTTGTGTGACGACTGACACTTTCCGCATTGGCGCCTGGTTGTTGCCTGCTGTCTGGTACACGCAGGATCCACAATTTGCCCTGTGTCTCAACGTCAATGTCATGGACAGGCAAGTGCTTGCCTGTGGCTGCATTTCACGCTTAATTGCTTGTGCCACTGAGGGGGGAGCTTGGACACAGATCTGACCAGTCGTGTGGCCGTGTGGTAACTGTCTCAGGCTTTGGAAAGTACTCATGTGTTTGGCCCAAACCCAGAACAGATAACTCAACACCGGCGCTGTGCACTGATCACATGTGAGCCCCGGTTCGCATGTGTGATTCGCACAGCATGGTGATCCTGCGCTGTTCAGAAGGCAATGACCTCGCGTCCCAGCAGCCCCGCGGGGCAGCGGGGGCGTGTAATACCCCCTCAATGATGATAACTCAACACCAAGTGTTTTGTCATACCGTCACTTGCAAGTTGCTTGTACATGGCCAACCAGGCACATTGGAACCAGGCACACTGGGCCCGCGCATGTTGTGTGCTAGTGCTACCACCACATCACATGGGTGCTGCACCTTGACATGGTACACGATGGAACAAAATGACCAGCCGCCGCACCCGCCCTGCTAGGCTGCAGCAAGCAATGCGGATGTTGCTCATCATTGACCAGGCGCTTTACACATGGGTGGGTCGTATGTCAGAACTTGAACCGCTGTGGGCTTTTGAAGGTTACCCAGTAAGTTGAGGTTCCTGTAAACGCACATGCTGCTGCCCCTTGCACAGGAAGCTGGGAGGACTGGCACACACGCTGCTGGGTACGGTGTCGATACCACTCGCACCGTACATTGCGGTGGAGGGCAACACGCTGTACAGGTATGTGTAGCACACCTACTTCTACAAGTACTTTGGCTGTGTGGGCACATTGCGGACAGAGTTCCGGCAGCACAGACACACACACTGAGCGTGGTGATGTGCTAACACTGCAAAGCTGTCCGTGTATGCACTTGCTGTGTCATTTGTTTGACCAAGAAGCAGCACGGTGCCCCCGTGCATGTGCTTGCTTTTATGTGATGGGTCTGCAACTGATACCTGTGTATGCTGCTGCAGCTGCACCTGCAGCTTGCACCTGCAGCAATGTCTTGCGTCTACCAGTACCTGTGTGGGCTCAATCGGGGGAACACCACTGTGAGGGCTATGCTGATGCATGGCTGCTGCTGCTTTCGGTGACACCTTCTGCAAGTAACTTTTGTCGCTGCCACCACCCTGTGTACTCCACTTTATTGCAGGCCAGCGGGTGGCAGGCCTTTCGGCGGCAGTGACACCAGCAACCCCTTTGCTGACGAGTCATTGAGCCTTGGGGAGGAGCGCAGGGTAGGCAGCCTGCATGCATTCAGAGCATGCTCGCCAGTTTGGATGCCCGGCATGTGCTGTGTGTGGCTGCCTCTTGTCATAGCTGCAGCAGCAGATCTGGGCATCGCTGGCGCACCCAGCGGAAAAGCACATCCCTGCTCAAAGCCAGTGCTTGCTCTGGGCGCACCACCTGCCATGGCACACACACAGAGCTCACCCCAACCTAATGCTAACATAAAGCTAACCAGTTGTGCATGCGTGGCAAATTCAATCCCTGCTTTCACGCATGCCCAACTTTGCCAATGCGCTTTTCAGTTGCAGCGACACACAATTTTGGCATTTTCCCTGTAGTTACGAGGCGTGCACGCTGCCTTGCGCTGCGACATTGCAGGATGGCCTGCACATGCGCAGTGTGTTTATGACATGTCACCTTGCGTTGCCAAACATGCAGGCTGGCCGAGCTGGCATGGAAACCACTCTCGCTTCTGCAGACCCAGGCGCACTGCCTGCCCTGGGTACAGTGGCTGCTACTCAGCAGGCTGACAGCGGCGATGGTGCGGGCGCCACTGCAGGTGGCACCAGTGCCAGCACGCAGCAGCAGGTGCGTAGCAGGTAACCTGCAAATGGCGTGCTTCATGATGCGGGCACATGTACTGCACGTGTTGACCACTTGCTGGGCCATGTACCTGGCATACTCTGGACACTTGTGTGGCTTGTGAGATGCAAGGGTGTGTGGAAGTTTCACCGAAATTGTGGGTAAGGATGACAAGTTGGTGGCTAGTAGTCGAACACTGTCAGATATGTGCAGATGCGGTGCTTGTCATGCCTAGACCAGCAGCTTGTTGGATGTAGGCAAAAACAAAGGCCAGTATAGCAATGACATTATACGGTACCCTGTCACTTTTTGGGGGCGTGTGGTGCAGCGAGTGCGCCAAAGACTGCCGGATATGCAGCTGACATAAAGTGCTTGGTACCTGCTGCTAGTGGGTGTGAGCCATAAATGCTGCTTGGTTCAGTGTGAACGGCCATTAGAAAGACAAGATATCAAGTGCATGTCATTGTGAGCATGCCTCAGCATTCACCAGTGCTGGCGTCACATGTCATTGATGTGCTGAATGCTCATCAGGCCAAAGAGGCTGACACCGAGCAAGGCACACTGGACCTGGTGGCTGCACTGAGGAAACCAGACTCGCAGGAACCAGAGCCTGAGCGGCAGCAGCACTGTGAGCTGGTGCAGCAGCGCCGCAGTGGAGATGCAGGAGAGCAGGTGCGGCGCGACAGCATGCTCGCCATACTCGGTGGGTATGCCTTTGTTGCACTGCTTTGGCACATGATGGTGTGGGCGCCAGTGCTGTGAGGCACAGCACTGGACGTGCTCTGCTTGCAGTCCACCAAAGGCACTGACACCTCAGCGCGTGTTGTACCTTCTCACATTGCCTGACACGCGCATGCCTCAGAACAGCTCCTGATGTTGCGTAATGAAGTACTTGCACTCAATGACATGCTGCTACATGTGACGCTTGTGCGGTGCAGTACCTTCTGGGCCGCGGGACCTGTGAGGAGGAGATGGAGTGGGTGCTTCAGCGCACGCCATTCGAGGAGTGGCCCATATACAATGGCCTCAGGCGTGTCGGCAACCCACTCGCGACGCCATTTTCTCGGATTGGGCATTTCAAGGTACCTGAGGCCGGTTTTGGTCATCAGCATACAGGCTGACGGTGCTGTGACCGCTTTGTGACATGCGCACATGCATGCAGTTCATATGCGTGTGTGCTGGCTATCAATAGTGTGGCCAAGCACTATTTGCCATGCAACTGATGGTAGTTGAGCACGCACATGCGAGAGCCTGCTCATCAGCGCATCAACCGATGCAATGCCTAGGGAACGCACTGGCACCCAGCGCTAACCCCAAACCTAACCTGAGATTTATGTTGCCAACACATGCTGCTGCTGTGCGCCTGGTTTGTTCCTAGGGCTTGGTGCGCGTACATGAGCGCAGCGGCACTGAGGCACAGGAGGGTGCTGAGCCCTTGCCCTTTGATGAGCTGTCAGTCAATGCCAAGGAGCTTGTCGAAGTGCGAGTCTACGTGCTCAAGGCCTCCAACATTGCCGCGCCTGGCTCCAGCAAAAACAACAGGTGCCCTGTGTGTGAGAGGTACTCCAAGTGTGCGCGCAGTACGCAGTATGTACCACAAAGTGCGACAGCGTGGATGTGTGCTGGGGCTTTCTGGGTGAAACGTCCATGCGCTTTCAGATTGCACAACACCGAAGCCATCAAGTCTATGCCGTCACATGCACTTTGGTTTCAGTGCCTTGCATGTGTGTACATGGTAGGTTTTATGAGCGTATGCTGGCTGCTTAGGCTGCCTGCTGCGACTGCTGCTGCACGGCGCATCATTGTACTATGTGTGCAGGAGCAACCCATTTGTGGTTTGCAAGCTTGGCAACACCACTGTCACCGACCGCGACCGTCACCTCAAAGAACAGGCAAGAACAATGTGGTTGCTTGTCGCCACAGGTGCTATCAGTGAACATGTGTGTGGCATCTGTGGCATCTGCGTGCCATATGCCATTGATGGCAGTGCTGTGTGCACATGTGTGCACACGACCCTTTCTTGTGCCCTGGTGGCAACCGTGTCAACAGTCACTGTAACACGCATTGTGCACGCACTTTCCTAACCCTTACCTAATCCCAAATGCAGGGCAAGGAGGTGCGCATCTTCCGGCTATACACACTGCCTGCTGTGTTTCCTGGCCCGTCCAAGCTTGAAGTGTCTCTTTTTGACCGGTCGCGCTTCAATGACACGCTGCTCGGCACCACCATCATCGACCTGGAGGACCGCTGGTACAGCCAGGTGAGCTGTGACAACTTGTACTTTCTCTTTGTTAAACTAGTCCTACCAAGGCTGCACCGCGAGTGCATGACTAACTTCCAGTGCACGCGGCTGTGACAATTGCAATAGGTTCAATGGCTCGCACAGCAAGGAGACATCCTGGCAAGTAGGTGTCACAACCAGCAAGTCCTTAACGGGACTTAGACCAGTTGGGAGCAACAGTGTTGACAACACTACACCTACTCCAGGCAATATATTTATTTGAACCCATCGCCGAAATTCTAGACGAGATATTTTAAAAGTTTTATTGACGCTTCTACCACGCCCTGTAACAATACACCTATTTTTTGTTTTTCTTCCAGCACCGTCACCGTTCTGGTGTCTATGAGGTTGCTGGTGCTGCTGGCAATAAGGGACTCAAAGACCGCTAGCGTGCGCACCCACCCCGGCAGTGTACCGGTACCTCAGCAGAAGCAGGGCATTGCACGCGGAGCTTGCATGAAAGCTGTAGAGTACCCTACGGCAAAGGAGTCACAGCCTTCACAGACCTTCTACGCACCAAAGATGAAGCGGATTGGAACAGCAAGTGCAGTGCTCAAGCCGATGACACTTGTAACCAACCAACAGTAGTGATTGCCATCCGCTGGCAGTGTGTCCAGGACCTATGGACGCGCTGAGAACCCAGACGTACTGCTAGCACCTGCCTGTGTAGTGCTTGGGCAAAAGAGCACTCTACCACTCACCTGTTGATATTGGGTAATGCTCCTGAACAACGTCCAAGTGAGCGCAAGCACCACTGTGTGACACAACAGGTACGGTAATACTTTAGAAGTACCACGAGTACTTCGAGAGGTGTTTGTCAGTAATCCCTGACCCTGCTGCTGGCACACTGCTCCTTGCTGCCACTGGTGCTGGACAATCCCGTCCACACATACACGGCAGGCATGGCGGAGCGGCAGCCTGTGGAAGATAGAGCCAGACAGCGCAGGCAACTACACATGGGAGCAGCAGGTGGCCATGGAGCGTGACCTCAACACTCCGCTGGAGTTGCGCCAGCTGTGGACACAGAACAGCAATAACGCACAGGTTCGATCTGTGGCAGCGGTTGCTGCTAGCGCTGCCACACTGGGCTGGGTGCCGCAACACCACCATAGCATGGCCAGGTTGCTTGGCGTCGCAAATGTGGCACGCAAGCAGGTCAGCAAGACGCATGTCATTGGGAATTCTGCTGCCATGTTTGTTCCTGCTGCTAGCATGCTTCACGCGTGCAAAAAACTACAGCAGGACATTTGTGTGTTGCGTCATGAATACCACTGTGAGAGCTGCCTGTGATTGCCGTGGCATAATGCATGTGCTGTTGCTGGCATGCACTGTTTTTCGTTTCAGGGAACCCTCAAGATGTGGCTGGATATAGTGCCAAAGGCGGAGCTGGACAAGCACCCGCCAGTTGACATCACGTGAGGCACACTTCAAGTGTCTATGCTGATTGCCATGTGTCATTGCAGAGTGCTGTGCTAGGGCAAGGTGCAGTGTGGAGCTGGTACGTCGTTGCTTACAAACAGCACCCGATTCGCCCGTGCCCCAATGCTAGTCCAAGGCCTTGTTTAGCATGTTTGCTCATGGGCATGTAGTGCCGCCGCAAGAACAAGAGCCGCATTAAACCTAAATCATGCCTCCCAACGCCCAAAGCCAGCTCTGGATGCTACTTGTTTTGATAGAGCAGCTAGGGCACAACTTGAGACCTTGTGGGCTTCTACCGCTAGAGTACATGCAGTTGATGTACTTCTCAGCTATGGTGGGTGTGAATACTCAATGCCCATGTGGCTTCTCTGTGGCTGCCTGCAGGCCGGCACCGGCAGTGCCATATGAGCTGCGGGTGGTCATCTGGAAGGTGAGGGGTCACATTAGTGCTACTGCAAGGACTAGCAGCTGCTCATCTATTGTGCCTGAGCCGTGCAGAGCTACATTGCCAGGTGAAGGCATCATTGCTAAGTGCAGTGCAAACTGGACAGCACTTGTTATACCTAATCATCTGCTGTAGAAACACATGCAAATGGTGGGCGCACACACCTTGCTGTGCTGTGGTTTGACAAGGCTGCGCCTAGTAGTGTGTCATAGGAAGAGGTATTCTTTAGGGTGGTGTGTGGTGGTATGCTGGCAGTCTCATGCACTCGAAAACGCTCATGTGAAAGAAACCAAAAAGGTGACTGAGCCTAATGTGCGTGGACTGCTGCACAGGCACGCAAGTGGAAGCGGCCTGGTGACTACTTCACCGGCATGACAGACCTGTTCTTCAAACTCAAGATGGGTGCTGTCTCCGACTGGCAGAAGACGGTGAGCTGACCTCAGCGCATTTGATTTTACATGTGACCTCCAAAGGCATCCAGTCATGACACACGCTTCAGCGTGGTGTCCAACAAGTGCTGGCACGGCATCTTGACAGCCACATTCTTGGGTTACAACATCATCACTTGTACATGTGCCTCCAATCTGCAATCTCCTTGGTGTGACACTGTCAGGACACACACATGCGGGCCACCTCAGTCATGTCCTGGAACTGGCGCATGAAGTGGGATGTGGAACTGCCTGCCGACCCTGACAAGGTGTGTTGCATTTGTACACGAGCAGCTGTGAGCATGACTTGTCAACGGGTTCACAGGTTCGTGCGCTTGCTAGTGGGTGACATAGGACGCGCACGCACAAATCAGGCATTTTCGCTGGTGTACAGCTGATTGTATAGGGTACCACGCACTGCATGCACCCTAGAGTGTACACTTCTAGGTACCATGCCATAAGTGACAGTTCAGCATCCGCAACTCGGTTGCTGCCACCTGCCATGTACTACGGCTGTGCGAGCAGGGAGTAAGTAGGGTAGGTACCCCCTGGTGCGAGCACTCACAGTGTGTACACGTGCGCGCACACTGTGTGTTTGGCAGGAGGGCTCTACACTGATGACGTTGCAGGCATGGGATTTCGACATCCTGTTCAATGACCTGCTGCACGAGGAGAGACTGGATCTGCACCACTTCTTTGCCGAGGCAAGTTTTCACTGGCAGTGGTCTCAATCTGGCGCAGCGCCTTTCCTGTATCTGCTCATGGTTGGGGTTGTTGATTTTGATGAAGAGCTGATGAGGCATGGCTCACAGTGTACGGTGACAACTGAGTTGACCACTTGATGCATGCATGCCAGTGGTTAACACAAGAAGCTGCACATAGCGTGATGCCAAGTGTCACACACCTGGACCAGCGTTAGCCAGCAACCGTGTCACGTTTACTGTATGGGTGGCTGTGGTAGCAAGATAACCATAGTGCGTGGATCCACAAGTCTGTCGTCTACTAGACTCTTGTAAGTGAGGCATGCAAGCAATTAAGGTGTAGTCCGTCATGCGCAGTGTTGTGGGCTGCATTTGCTGCATGTACCAATGTGCCAGTGACCTAACTCGAAAGTCAACAGCTGCCAGCATGTGTAAGCGGCAGCAGTGCGCACGCGTGCATAAGTGTCCCTTAGCATCAAACGGCAAACGGTTACTGCAAACCTGGTGCAGCTCTTTCTCGTGTCTGAACAGCGTGTGGTGGCATGTACTGTGTGGATGCAGGCACTACTCAATGATGGCGAGCCTGTGGACCTGTTCCCCTTTGAGCCCAGCAGTGAGGCGGTCACCTTCAGCACTGCAATGGAGCGATTCCAGCAACGCGTCACTGCCGGTGAGCATATCACAATGCCGACATGACCTCTGCGGTGTGTGTAGGTTTTGTTATGCCATTGGCTGTGTTGCGGCGCATACCATAAGTGACAAAAGCTAGAGCATAAAATGCAGTGGTGGTAACAGCAGTGGGCGCCAAGCAGCAGGGCCAGCGGCACCCGTTGACACAGATTCGCCTGTGACCCACACCATATGGATGTGGGACCGTGATACTACAATACACCAGCACTCAACCTCCTTTTGCTCTGCTTGCCGTGCCATGCTGCAGCCGCTCTGGAGAGGCAAGAGGCGGCTGCCAAGTGAGTGCCAGCCATAAAAGTCGGCATTGCAAAAATCAGTGTGTTGTAGCCAGACATGTAGCCAGACATGTGCTGGAAGACTTAGTGCACCCGCTGTGCTTCACTACCGAAGGCGTCTGCCGCTGCACACTTGCTGTGCTGAAGGCCAAGCGTGTGGGCATCATAGCTGTTACTTCAGGAGTATGACACACCTACACAGCTTGCGCTGTGAGCAATAACTTCGATGCTGGTGCATCAGCAATCACAGTACTGGTGCCAGCTATGAGCATAACCGTGGATGGTGCAAAACACTGCGGTGGCCAGCACTTGCCCTGCTCAAACAAGACACTTGGTGTGCCTCAACAGGCGCATGTGCTGCTGTACCAGCACCGTACTGACGATACATGACTATTTGGTGCCGTCTTGACGTTCTGGTTTGGGGGAGTGAACGGTACCAGACAATACGCTCATGCATTGCAGCTCAATGACACCACCTTTCTGGATGGTACACAAGTGCGCGTACATGTGCCGGTGCTGTATCCGCACTCTGAGTCCCACAGTGGCATATCAACTGCACCTTGTCTTCGTAGCCTAGGAGCTGAAATATGTGTTTACACTCTGTGTTTCTTGTCATGCTGGTGCAGCCTCGAGGAAGAGGGTGACATCGGCCCTGCTGTGCGTCTGCGCTATACCCGCTCAGCCCAGCAGGCCACAGAGGCAACCACACTGCTGGCAACCAGCGACCCGGCGGTGAGTGGTCGTGCACTAAAGCGCACCATGAGTTTGCCACACTTGCCAGCCAGGTGCCGGTCATGGCACATCAGGCGTGCAGCAGTACGGCAGCACCACTGCGTCGTAGTGTAAGCGCACAAGTAAGGTAGTATGAGCAAAGTACACGTGTTCATTACAGGTCGGCAAGCTGCTGTCACGCTCAACAACAACAGGCTGCAGCTGTGTGTTGGTCTTTCCGAAGCCTGTGGCAGCAACCACGGCAAAGCACAGCCAGACAGCAAGACCTGCTGGCAATGGCACATGCTCGAAACAACACTGCACAGGCCCAGCTTATGCCACAGTGTGCCAGGTACAGCAGTACACCTGAGCGGTGCGCTGTTTTGCACACACAACAAGAGTGCTTCTTATGTACACAGATTTGAGTGCACCGTGTGCAGTCGCACGTGACATGTGCCCCCTGTGTGTGTATGTGTCACAGGATGCTTATGGCAGCTCAGCAGCTACAAGCACGCCTACAAAGCGGCGGCGCAGGCGCAGGCGTGCCAGAGCAAAGACAAAGGCAAGGCCCGGGTCTGGTGCATGGCTACTGTTGCTGTGCAAGCTGATGCCAGCAACATAGCAGTGACGCCTCTGCTGCTGGTAGCAACACCATGACAGTGCAAGTGTTGCCTGCAAATAGTGCTAAAGGGCAGCGGCACGTACCTGCTGAGCTGCTGCTGCTGCTGCTGTTGCTGTTGGCGGTGGGTTCCTGCTGTCTGCTGAGCAGATCACACCATGGTCCAAGGTCAAGGAGGCATTTGGCATTGGACCGGGTCCCGAGCACTCTGGCTGGATCCAGCTGCAAGGGGCGGGCGAGGTGACACCTGTTTGGGCTGTCCTCATGGCTGTGTTGCTTGTAATGCATTGTGCAGTGCAAATGGCACTTCAACTTGCTCGAACAGCGTGGCTTGGTGGTTCAGTGATGTCATGTTAGCGTTAGCTCGAGAGGGTGCACCTCAACCCCGGAACTTAACACTTGCCTGCGCCCATGACTCCTGACTCACCGAGTCATTGAGGCAGCCATCACATTTTTCAAACAGATGCAGGATGCATCAGATGTGTCACTTTTATCCAGGCATTTGACAAAGCGGTGGCCTCAGGCTGCACACGGACTTGCACTTGCCATGTATGCACCCAATCCCTGCAGCTGCCCACACACCTTGAAAACAGGCATAATGCGGCATGCATTGGGTGGAGTGAGTGAGCAGGCACAGAGCGCCGCTCCCTGCACATGCCATCAGTGACTCGCACTTCTGCTGCATGCGCATGCTCGTTGCATGGCAGGTGTGCTTGTCTGTACAGATACTGAGGAAGCGCCACGCTGCACAAGCACCTGCGGGCTTTGGCCGCAGTGACCCCAACAACAACCCATACCTGCCGCCACCAGAGGGCCGGCTGGACCCGCGACGCATGCTCAACCCTGTCTACGCGCTGCGCTCCTGCCTGGGGACTGGTAAGCAGTGCTACAAAGCACGTCTGTGTCATGCAACGCATAGGTGCTATCCTAGCCAAGCCTCAGTTGTGATACACATGCGGTGTGTGACATTTGTATTTTGCCCAAGCCGTGTTGCCAATCATTGATGGTGTTGGCAAACTCAAGTGTTCAAACCAGAGGGCACGATCACAGCCTCCGCCGAATCCCTGGCTAAACCGTACCCTAAAACCATCCCCTCGGGCTGGACGGCCATTTCAATGGTGGCTGTGGCAATCCGCCTGTGATTCTTACACCACTCTATGCATCCACAATGTTGTCTTGCGTGGTCTTCTCTGCGCTGGGCAGGGGTGCTGTTCAAGATGACGGGCACCATAATTGTGATTGGCATCATTGTGTCCGCGGTTGTCATGGGCCCCACCTTGACCGACCTTCTCATCATTGGCATGGCAATACCCTATGGGGGTCTCTTGGTGAGGACGCTGGCATGCCGACTTGAACATGGTACATTCTACAGAAGTACGTACTACAGTAGTATGTACTGTACGAGTGCTGAAGTGCAAATTTTATGCCGATGGTGCCGTAATGATCACCCTGGCAGCGTTTTGCTGCCCGATGTCCTTAAAAAGTGTTGCACACCACTGACAGCTGTGGAGCTCGCGTTAGGCGCGTGTGTGACACTGTCCGAAAAAACCGTTTCCACCAACATGTGGTAGATCAACAACTGCTGCACGCAACGCCAGCTACCGTAGTTTTGGGCCACCCCATACCTGTCACATTCATTGCGATGGGGGACGCCTAAAACTACAATGCAATGCCATGCTGCCACGGCTCGCTTGCGCGTGCCACCTGTGGCCATGCAGGCTTCAGTGGCAGTGGTGCTGGGGGTGTGCGGCTGTGTGCATGCGGGGAGGAGGTGCGCAGCAGAGTGCGGCTGTGGCGCGCGCGATGCTTCTGACAGTGACTCCGACTTGGAGGCAGGCCGGTTGTAAGCGGAATGATAATCTATCCGCTGTCTGCCTCATCCTCAGCCTCGAGGGCTTATGTCTGGTCCACATTGACTCAGGTTTCCTGGCAAAAATTGCCTGGCATAGCCGACGAGTTGACACGCGCACCAGTGTACCCTGGCATCTTTTTGAGCAGCTTGCTGCTGGGTTGTGTGAGGTAGAGACTTCTGGGTTGTGTGGCTCAACACCCGGAGTGTTTCTGCTCTGTGCATGCGTTTGACGCTTGAGACTACGTGTAGTGGCACACTGTGGTCCTGCTGCGTGCAGTTGCAGCTGCGACATGGCGTCAACACTGCCATTAGGGAACCATGATGCAGCACCAGGTTATGGCACCTACACTTGACAGTTGTCTTTTTACTGCAATTCTTGAATGGATTCTTCTTCGGGACACCTGCACAGGGTAACACACCTGGTATCACCCTAGTAACATCTTCCATTTTTTGCAAAAAAGCCTGGTACCCAGCTACCTGTTACCCAGCAGGATTTTAGCGACTGGAATGGGCAGTACCTGTTGCAGCTCCCCTGCTCAGACTGTTGCTGCCAACTGTTCTGGGGGACCATTCCCAGGACTAGTCCATGACTGAGCTTCTCTGCTCTGGTCACACACACACCTGCTTATCTCTGCTAAGTCGACGTGGTTTGTTGTGGCCGTGTCCGGAGTTGCCCGGTGTCCTGCTGCTGTGCTGCACGGGGAGCTCTATGACAATACCGTTCTTAACTTGCATTGAAACTCTGAGAGGTAGTACACATTTATCAGCATGCTTGGTCATGCTCTTGTCGGCCCGATGCACGCCATGTGCACGAGGCTTCCTGCACCGTTTACGAGCGAAGATGAATAAAAGTAGACACCAGTTACAATTTGTACTACTAGTAGTATGTCTACTACTTGTAAACAACAACTATTTGTGGCAAACATGTGGCACCTTTACTGGTGCCACGCTGCAGTGCTAACGCATTCATTGTGGTGGCTGGCCGTGCACAATGTCACCGTTGGTATATCGCGGGTGTCATCGTGCTTTTCCAGTCACATGTACACCATGTGCACAGGGCTTCCCGCGCTTTAAATGGCGTTCAATATAATATCGCGGTTCTGGCCGGCCCGGCGGGGCATACATCCCCCCCCCCCAGGAAATGATGTACGTCATGGCAGTGACATCTCGTTGCCACTGGAGATGTCACTACCATTGCCAACTTACCCTAACCCTAAAACCAAAGCTGAGCGCAAGTTCTTGTGCCTGCTAAGCAACAGCAGTACAACAGCACACAGCCGCGTATGATGCACTGGCAGGGGCCAGAATTGGGAGTAGAAATTGCAACCACCCTTTCAAGTGATGTACCACGGCTGGCAGCCACCAGGCCTGTAGCCGTGGCAGACGGCAGCATAATGTGCCCAAAGCCAAGCACGCTGTGTTGGCTGATTTTGTACGCTCACACGCTGTTCGGTTCAGCCCGTACGGCGCCGCGCTGCTGCCGTAGAGCAGCCAACAGGCCACAGAGTATTTGGCGGCAGTCAGCGCAGCAGCCATGGCAGTGTTCTGCAGTAGCAACCTCGTGGTGCTGCTTCTGCCTACACCTGTGGGTTTGCCACACCCTTTTTGTCAAGTTGTCTGCTGGAGAACCTGCTATGTGCCCTCGGTGGGCAGCGGCTACCTATTCATTCCTACAGGCTTAGCCCTAACTAAGACAGGTAGAGTAGGTGCACTTTTCCACAGGCTCAGTTGCACACACCTTGCTAGCACCACTGCTTGCTCACATTAGACAGCACACACAGCACATGCAGGCAGAGGGTGCCAGAGCAGTATAAAGGTGCTTCTGCAGTAGCAATGCAGCAAGCAGGTAAAATCAGGGTCCGACAAAGGCTCACTGTTGTCCTACCCGCCATCTCTAGTTCAAACAGTGGGTAGCGCACCCATAACTCCGCGCCCCCAAACGGCAATGCTGGTCATATCATCCAGTTATAGGTCTGCTTAGCGGGCTTGCAAGGCTGGTGTGCCTGAAGCTTCATACATCCGTCTGAAATCAAATGCGTACACACTATGTATATCTGTACATGTACTCTTATTAAACTCCGCTTAGGGCGCGGAAAGCCCTTTGCACACGGTGCGTGTGACCAGGAAATCAG
>JAULBY010026995.1:0-16776 GCA_032358315.1 Ophiocytium majus | reverse complement strand
CTTGCCTTTGCTGTTTGTGAGCTTGACCACGTTGCCTCCTAGACTGTTGCAGGGTCGAACCATCCGACCGTCTTGCCAATGATTTCAGCGTCGGCCCACTTGTGCGTCTTGCGATACACGCCATCACCCTCGCGGCTGCCTGCTGCGTTGGTGTTGCCCTCGATGGTGTGGAAGCCGACCGCGTCGACTGCAACCACGATGCCGGTGTGACCTTGGCACCAGACGCCCTTGCGAGCTGCCGAGGCTGCCGCAGGGTCCTGAGCTCGTGACCAGATGTAGCCTGGCTTGACCTTGGTCTGATAGCCGGCATCGAGAGGCGTGACCTTGACGGCATTCTTGCCGCTCATCTGAAACAGCGAGACGGCCGAGCCAGAGCACCACTTGGGCGGCTTGGCAAGCCCTCGGCTGCTCATGACGCACCAGCTCACAAAGGCAGCGCACCAAGGCGAGCCCTTGCTCATGCCGAGGCAGTGAAGATACTTCTCGACATCGGGGCCTGCGTTCTTGCCGACCTCACGCACGCCCTTGTTGGCCTCGGCCGTAGCGGCAGCGATGAGAGCCAGAGCAGCCTCGGTGACATTGAGAGGCGCGGCAGGTGCAGCAGGTGCAGCAGGCGGTGCCTTGAGAGCAGCGAGCGTGCCGGGTCCAAGCTTGCCGTCGGCAGGCAGGCCATGCTGCGCTTGCAGAGTGCGCACAGCAGCGGCAAAAACGGGGGTAGAAGGGTCGAGTGTAGGCAGCGGGCTGGGTAGGTCGGCAACCTGCCAGAGCACCCCTGCTTTGCTGCTGTTGTAGGCTACTGCTGCGTCACTCATGGGTCAGTCCTTCTTTGGTCGGCCGCGCTTGGCCTTGATGGCTACTGGTACGGATTCAAGTTTGGCGATGTCGGCAGCGAGCTCGGCCTTGCCGGCCATCTTGGCCTTGACCCAGCCGGGCTGCTCGAGGTTGACCACCTTGCCAATCTGCACATCCTTGGGCTGCTCCTCCTTGAAGTCCCAGGTGATGCCGCTCGAGGTCGGTGTCTCGACCACCACAAGGGGCTTGCCCGACAGCGTGACGCGCTCCTTCAGCGAGGCTACGATGGCCTCAAGGGCAGCAAGGACGGCTGGCTCGTCAAAGAACTTAGTCACAACCTCGATGTGCTGGTTGCCCGGCGTCTTGACCACGATGCCGTCACGCGTCGGGTACGAGGTGCAGTGCTTGAGCTCAGAGAAGAGGCTTGAGAGGAGGTGTAGGCTCATGGTCTCGTGCGGGGGTTACGGGAGGTCGGCTGCCTCGAGGATGGCCTCTTGCATGTTGATGCCGTAGATGGTCACTGGCGAGCCGGTGTTGCTCTTTACCTCAACGGAAATGCTAAACCAAGTGTTGATTGGCACGCCGGTCAGGCTACCAATGATGCAGCCTGGTCCACCTGTGGTAATAGCAACCGATGACAGCGGAATGCTGACCCTCACATTGACATCATCGGAGGCCGTGACGCCAATGAGGATGGTATCGGTAGCCGTCGGCAGGGTCTTGGCATAGAAGCCGTAGGCTACCTGGTACGAGGCCGAGGCCGTAGTGACTATCTTTGGCAGGCTGGCAATCAGCCGGCGACGGGTGGCAAAGACGAACCGGTCACGCAAGACAAGGCTTGTCAGAGTAGACGCCTCAATCCAGTCACCAGCAACAAGGCCCGTGGTAGGACTCGGCTCGATGCTTGGTACGGTAAACGCCATCAGAGCACCCTGCAGTTGAAGCCATAGATGTAGAGGTCAGCAGTAGCCGTGATGGTGCCGTAGTAGACCGCGTCGGTAGTGCCGTTGCTGCCCTGTGCAATCTCAGTCGCCACATTGGGACCCCATGTGAAACGAATTGGAAAGCCTGCCAACGCGTTATCAAGGTCCATGGCATCGCGCATGCCCCATTTCTCGTCGCCTGCGAGCACACCGTTCATGAACACAGCTGCACCGTCTTGCGGCTCAACCGTTGTCTGACCAGTGAGGCGTGGCACTGGCACGCTTTCTCTTAGGATGTCTGTGTTGACCGGGTTGCCTTGGTAGTCACGCACGCTGAACGTGATGTCAGGCACATCCTGCGATGGATTGTAAGCCACTGCTCGAAAACTTACATCAAGCGTTTGCACCGACTTGTTGGTTTGGACAAAGAAGGCGAAGGTAGCCTCCTCGCCAGCCGGGAGCACGCAGCCGAGGTAGCCACCGCTGGTCAGGTTAGTGCACGCGTCAGGCTGCAGGTTGCGCATCGCACTGGTGATGTAGTTGTTTATCCGGTTTATTGGCGTTGGCTGCTGGTAGACATACGGTGGCCGGTTGGTCGAATCGCTAGGCCAAGTCATGTCTACCGTGATGCTGTAGAGCTCGAGCCGGCCAAGCTCAAAAATGTTCCCATTGCTCTTGGGCGTGCCCGTCGTGTTGGTGGTCAGGATAGGGGGGATGACCTCAATATTGGGCCACACCACCAGCACGCCATGCGGGGGCCTGTCAAGGTTGGTGTTATGGCGAAAGGCACACACTTGATACTGCAGCCGAGCATTGGGTGCAGGTGCTGGGTTGCCTGCGCCCGGGTCAAACGAGATGAAATGGTACATCTCATAGTAGCCAGTCGCCAGCGTGAATGGGTAGCTTGAACCAAACGGCTCACAAAACACCTGATTGCCAACGCCGCCAGTCACCTCGACAGTGCCGACCGCAGACACACTGGCATTCGATTGAAACGAGATGTGAAAGCCTCGCAGCCCTCGCACGCCGTAGGTCAAAAACGGCACCTCAATTGTCGTAGGTGTGGCACTGCCAGGCACTGCCACCGTCACAGTGTTGCCGGCGTCAATGTCTCTCACAAAGAGGGTGCCACCAATTGCTGCGTTGGTGGTCCTGTAGAACACCTTGAACACTAAGGTGCTTGCATCTTGTCCACAGTCGACCGTGACCACCGTGCCGCGTCGACCAAACATGGATGCCCACTTGACCTTGGCAGCCCCAGCCGAGGTGGTCGGGTAGGCAAAGGTGGCCGACCGCTGCAGCTCCTTGATGTAGCTGTTCGTATTGGTTGTGAGCCGCTTGCCAACAAAGCCAGACAAAGGCTGGTCAAGGACCACGGTGTCATCATCGAGCTTAGTCCAAGTCATGGCACCCACTTTCTTGCGTTGACGATTGAGCCTGCCACTTGCGCAGCGTTGTCGGCCAAGAACGCATCGTACATAGCAGCAAGGTCGATAGCACTAAAGGTCGTGGCAGGTGCCAGCACGATGATGTCACCCGGCACAGCGTAGTCCTCGAAGCCCGGCAGATTGAGGTAGTTGCCAGATACACCCGCAAGCGCGCCCTGGTACTTGAGCGTGCCATACTGGTCGAGCAGCTGCACCTCGTACCATGAGCCGATGAGGTCGTAGGTCAGCTTGAATGCCTTAGCATCCGTGTCTGGTTGTCCAGGCTCAACAAACGGATAGGGCGGCGTGAACTCGTTCACCGCAATCTGTATCAGGTCACCACCCGGCACATCCTCCACGTAGGCCGAGCAGGACCACACGGCTATCTTGTTGCTCACCGAGACATAGCCAGGCAGGATGATGGTGTAGGCCGTCGTCGGTGTAGCCCAAGAGCGCGCTGCCTTGAGCACATAGCCGAGCAAAGTCTGCACGCCAAGATTGCCTTCGCTGTTGACGATGTAGTCGGTTGTCAGTGCTATCTGTTGACCCACTCGCAGGTCAACCAACGAGTCACGCAGCGATAGGTCCACGCGAGCTGCGCTCTGGCTGTACCTCATGATGAGGCCAAAGGCGTTGGCCATCAGCCGAGTGTTGCCCCATGACGGGTTGTCAGGGTTTTGACCTTGACCAGAGAACCAGTGGCCGATGCTCATCTCCTTGCCTAGCGCGCTCGCTGCAAGGTCTACATTGAGGTAGGGCACCTCGTAGGTCACTACCGTGCCAGGCACCCATGTGCAATACTTGGCTTTGACCCGCATGAGGCAGGTGCCGCGCTCGAAAGTCAGCTTCACACTGGGGTCAGAGAGGGCCGTGTCGCTGACAAGGGTAGGCGTGGACCGAGCGCCGGCCCATGAGCCAAACGAGAACTTACCCTGGTCATAGACCATGTAGGCGCCAAGGCGCTTGAGGATGTCCTCGAGCACATCACCCACCGTCTTGGCCGAGGTGTGCTGGTAGGGCAGGACGGCGCGAAACTGATTGGCTTGGGTTGCAATCAGACTTGCGTCAATCAACACCACATCAGGCGACTCAAGGCCATCGACCAAAGCAGCAAGGCCAGCCACATCAATGATGTCATTGATGTCGTCAATTGGGTACGGCAGCCATGCCGCCTCGTTAGCCGAGCGAGCGCCTTGGGCTAGCGTGATGTCGGCATTGTAGGTGCCCAGCAGCAGGTCGACAATGAGGGTTAGGAAAGAGTAGCTCTCAACGCAGTTCTCACCCTTGACTGTGCCTGATTGCTGCTGCGCATCTGTGTACCAAGCTCGAGTACGAACTCGGTTTGTTCCATGCCCTATTGTCCTGCTGAACCTAAGGTACATTTCAATAGGCGGCCCACCGCCCCCGCCGGTATCGTAGTACCCTGCGTTGAAGGTCATAGCATAGTTGTTGTTGCTCTGATTGCCGACCACATCGCCACCAAAATCAACAACGATTGAATTGGGTAGGGTGATGACGCCAGGTGATTGATAGTGAGCCAAAGGCGCTCCAATGCCGCCAATGCCCTCCTCTCGAATCTGCCATAGGCTTACAACCGTGTCGCCAGCGTGAGCTCCAAGAGGGTCAAAGCGATTGCCATACAGCTCAGGCTGCCATGGCGTCGTTAGTACCGTGTCAATCCGGTTGTAGTTGTTGGCGTTGTCATAGATGGTGTCAGAGGGAATTGTGCTGTCCACCGTCACCGGCCCCCATGCCGGGATGAACGGAGCCGACTTGAGGTAGGCCATCATGCTCGAGCAATCGACCTTGATGAGGTTCTGCTGCCCGCTCGAGGTGTCGTTGCTCACCTTGTTGACGTAGCCTCGGAAGATAAGCTCCTCATCAGAGCCATCTGTCTCTTGCGTCGTGATGACTACCGGCAGCTGCTCGCAACCTCCGAGCGGATTGCCGTTGTTGAGGTCGTAGACCTTAGAGCCAAGAGGCTCGTTGCCGACACCCTGCCCCGTCATGGCAATCGGCACATTGGCGCAACCCCACGCACGAGCACCTGTCAGCGTAGGGCTGTTTGAGACTATCTTGAACACCGTGTTCTGCACGCGGTAGTAATTGCCCACCGTGAACAATGACGGGTCTGGCACCGGTATCTCGACTACGCCAGGCGCAGGGGACACATAGCCACTAAGACGCACTGGCTGGTGCGAGGCTGCATCGTAGACCTCGGTCTTGCCTCGGCTCAACAGCAGCTGCCGCGTGGCCGCCGTCGACAGCACCGTGAAGCTGGTGGTGCTGTCTGAGCCCATCGAGCCAAACACAGCTATCTCGCTGCTGAGCTGGTTGGCCAGCGACACCACCGTGCCCTCGCCGCCACCGCTGTACAAATCAGTCAGCCGCGTCGTGAACACGGCAGGCAACACTGAGCCCGGGTCACCCACTCCAAGTATCTTGATGACTACAACGCGCTTGCTCATTAGGTCTCACCCCGGAAGATGAGGCCAGCCGTCGACCACAGCCGAGGCTCATCAACCGCCGTCACAAACTCCTCGGCAGAGCCCTTGTTGCTCACGCCTGGCATACGGCACACCTGATAGGTGCCCGGCACCGTGCCTGCTACCGTTGTTGCCTCGCGGTAAAGCCGGAAGGTCACGCCCTCGGCCGCTGCCTCGATAAGACCCTCGAGCGTGTTGTTGGCATCGTACACTTCACGGTTGGCTGCGTTGGCGTAAATCTGAATGCCGGCAAACCACCGCGTGTAGTTCGCTGCGCAGAAGATGGTGCTCATCATGTCGAGGTCGGCAACCGCGCCCCAGTTGACCACATCCGTCGACAGACCGCTCATGTCGCTCGAGCTCGATGCAGCTCGCTGGCTAATCATCCGACGCACATCACCTGCCAACCCAGCAGGACCCCAGAACATGCCCGGGTTGATGGTTGTTGTCTTGCTTGTAGACAGGTTACTCCAAGTCATCGTCTGGCTCACAAAACCAAACTTGTTGGCCATGGCTATCGAGCCGAAATCTACCGTGAAGCTCGTGCCGGTAGTGTAGGCCCATGTGATGCTAAGCGGGCTGTTGGCAGGGCCAGGACCGTCGGTGTAGTTATAGGTGGTAGTTGTGACCGTGCCAGCGCCTATCACTGCGTTGATGGCGTCGCGCAGGTAGTCGGCCACACTGTCAGCAGATGCCGTCTTGAGCGCGGTGCTGACGATGCCAAAGCCGTAGCGAGTCTGTGATGCAAATGGGGTGCCGTTGACCGTGATAGGCCCGACCGTGTCTGCCCAGGTGATGAGAGGAAAGTTCATTAGTAGGCTCCTTGACTGAGCAGGCCGCGTGCACGGGCGCTCTCTTGCATCATGGCAAACTGCCGCGCCACGCTCTCGCCGTCAGCAAAGACTGAGTCAACGCGCATGTTGAATGAGTAGTTGTTGCTCTGACCTTGAGAACTTTCGGCCTTCTCAGTCGCTGGCGTCGAGCCTGCTGCTGGCTTAGCCGTCGGCATCATCGCGTTACCGACAGCATAGGCTGCAAGGCCGGCTGCCGCCATTGGGATAGCCAGGGGATTGAGCGCCGCTGCCATGATGCCTGCCTCGGCCATGGCCTTGTCGCCTAGACCGATGATGACATTGCCGAGCTGCGAGCGAGCCATGTCTGACGCTGCCTTGGCCGAGAGTTTGCCGAGGGCTATCTGCTTGCCGGCGTTCTGGGCAAAGATGCCTATCTCCTCGCCTGCCCGGTCCTGCACGGCCTTGAGCCTCTCTGCGTCTAGTGCTTTCTGCTCCTCTTCTGTCAGCTTGCCTTGAGCATGAAGCTCGGCAACATACTCGTCTGCCCACTGCTTCCTCAAGTCTTGATACTCTTTCTCGGCGGCTGCGTTCTTGGCGTTGGCTGCCATCCTGGCGTCGAGCTCACGCTTGAGAGCGTCAAGCTGCATGGCCTGCTCTTGCTTGTCGTTGGCGTATCTGAGGTCGGCTATCTCTTTGAGCTCGCGCTTCTCCCTCTCGACCGGGTCCTCTTCTGCGCTCGGCTTGCTGCTGCCAATGCTGCTGGTACGAGTCGGTGTCTTGGCCGCCGTGCCGAACTGCTTGAGGTCCTCTTGCTGCTGCCGCCTCACATCGAGCTCGGCCGCTACTCCATCACGCAAGTTCTGAGCGCCAACCTGCAGGATGGCCAGCTCGTTGGCGACCTTCTCGTCGCCATGCTTTTTGAGCAGTGGCATCAACGAACCATGGCCGTCGATGACCACCCGCTTCATGGCTGCCACTTCATCATCAGCTTGGCGCTCCACCCACGCAAGCTGCTCTGCATTGTGCTTGGTTGTGTCCTTGCGCCACTCTGCTCTTATCTCGTACTCGTACTTGGCTGCCAGCGACTGACGGGTGGTGTTGGCTGCCTTGTCGAACTCAATGGCCTTTTCAAGCGCCTTGCCCTTGGCGACTAGGTCACCAAAGCCGGCCGCTGTCGCTGCCTCTTGCAAGATGCCTTTATACCTCTCTTTCTCAGTGGCCGCCTGCTTGGCTGCCGCATCTGCTGCATCCTTGGCCTTTTTGATTTGGTCGTCAAACTTCTTGGCCTCTTTGGTCGCCTCTGACTCCCAGTAGGCGATGTCAAAGAACGCGTCGGCAACACTAGCCAGAGGTGACAGCGCCGCATCAGCAGCCGATGCCGTCGTGCCAAGCAGCTGGCTCATGCGCTCAGCCTGCTGGTTCATGTCGCCACCGCCGAGGGCAGCCTTGGCAAACGCACCAGAGACACCATCCATCTGCCGCTCGAGCCCTTCCCAAACCTTTTGGCCCTCGACACCGTAGGACCGGAACAGCTTCTCGCTTGAGTCTAAGAACGCTCCGACCACTGCCTTGGCAGCGCCGAACGCAATACCGACTCCGCCAATGGCAGCAATCGCGCTGGGCCCGCCAACCTTGTTGATGAGATTGCCGGCAGCAATGTCAGCCTGGTCAGCAACCTCCTTGAGCTGGTCGGTGAGCTTCTTGCCACCGCCAGAGGCCATGTCGCCAAGGGCCTTCTCGCCCTTACTGAGCGCGCTGACTAGGCCACTGCTGTCGCCATCAATCTCTGCAACCGTCTTAGCCATGGGGTCAGCCCTTACCGAACATTTGTGCTATCCGCTCGGCCGACTTGCGCTTGCGCTCCTCGTACCGACGACCACCCTCCTGCAACTCGTACTGCACAAAGGTAGCCAGCTCAAGTTGCGAATGTGTAAGGTCCCGGGCCGTTACCGTAGGCGTGCCACGCTCAAGCCACTTGCCGATGCTGTTGGCGTGCCAAAAGCCGTCAGGCTCAGTCGTGAGCACAATGCAGGTGGTCGGCTTTGCCTCCATCCCCTCGTGACCTAGACCCTGCCTGTATCCCATCGTGCAGCCTCTCTCATGCCGTGTTGCATCAGGACACTCCCAGCATCGAAAGCCATGCGACATCGTTAGCCGGGCGTAGTCTCGCCACGCTACACGGCTTAGGTTTTTGGGTAGCCTACCTCAAGCACTGCGTTGGCAATCTTGGCGAGGTCCACCCATGGCAGCTTGACTAGCCATGCCTCTCGCGCTGCCACTGTCGCCTCTCTGTCGAGCTCCTGGGCAAACCCCTCAGAGGCCGACACGCACACCGTGAGCAGCGTGAGGTGCAGCTGGATGACAGCCTCGAGCTCAAGGCCCGTAGCGTCGTCTGCTCGCAGCCTCACCCGCGCCTTGTCGATTGCTCCAAAGTACCGGGCACCCTCGAGCGCGTTGGGCTCACGCACCAACAGCCGACCCTTCTGGCCCTTGACCTCTACCTCAATCCACACATTCTCGTTAAACTCAATCATCCCATCCCCCTTGTGTGCCTTACGGCGAGTTGAAAGCAATCGAACCAATGTCAGCCTGGCTGGTGGCGTTGACGATGCCGGCAAACTTGAGTCCAATGTTACGGTAGCCGTTGCTCTCGCCCGGTGTCGGCCATTGAATGAGCTGCGGCTCATTGAGGGTGAACACCACCGAGGTGCTGCCGGCAATCGCCACCGTCACGGTGAGCGCAGTCGCATCAACCGTGTTGGCCTGTGCCTCGGTCCAATCAGGCTGCGTGGTCTCAGCAAGGTCGGCAACCTCAATCTCAATCGACGGCGAGCTGGTCAACGTAATCATGGCGATGCCCATGCCATAGGTCTGCTGCGCATCGAGCACGTCCGACAGAGCAAAGCCCGGGTCGTAGGCCACCTTGGCAAGAGCCGTCGTGGCCGAGCTCAGAGGGCCAGCAGCAGACAGCGCGCAGGCCGTGCCGACCAGAGGAGGAGTGTAAACGTAGCTGGGCACCAACCCCAGCGAGGTCACCGACCCGACAGGCTGCCACTGGCCCTTGATGGACCACTCAACAGTAATCTTGCCACCGGCCTCAAACGAGAACTTCGGAATGCAGACGCAGCCGCTTGCCGAGTACTTCTTGCCCGTCGGGGTCTCCTCGTACACGATGGTAAAGGTCGAGGTCGAGTAGGCGTTGCCGCCAGTGCGAACCGCAGCAAGGTCGTAGATAGCCTGGCTGATGAGCGTGTAGTCTTTGCTAGCTGCCGCAACCTTGAACGGGCACGACCGGAACAGCGCATACAGAGGCGTGGTCGTTGTGCCAAAGTCGAGATTGGCCGTCTCGGCAGTGCCAAAGTTCCACAACAGCTCAGTCGTGAAGCTGATGTCCCAGCCGATGCCGCCCGTCTTGGCTGCGAGCTCGCCACCAAAAGGAGTCATGGTGTCAGCGCGACGGATGATGCCAGCACCGCGAGGCGTGAACTTAGGCGTGCCAACGGTCGGCACAAAGTCACCGCCGTCAGGCACAACAAGAGTGCCCGGCGTGGTCTCGAGCTTGATGTATACGCCGCTTGTGTTACTCGCATTCAATACTTGAGCCATGGTCTACCTCGCTATGCCCCGTCGTTGGTGGACGAGTATTGTTGCTCGAACTGTCTGCTGTATCACTGTCTGCCCCGTGTCATCGAGGCCGACCGCAAAGTCAGTCGGGGTCACACCAGAGCCGGGTAGGCAGTTGAAGATGCCCGTTTGCACAAAGCCAGGAGTGCTCTGATTGCGCGCGTCGTAGTTGACTAGGCCATACACAGGCGAGGTCAAGATGATGAGGATGCCCTCGATGTAGGTTCGCAGGCAGGTCTCGTAGACCTCCTCCGTGAACGGCGCCGTAGTCGACAGAGGCTGCGCATCACCGAACCCATCGTAGTAGCCCCAGTCGGCATTCACCGACACCTCGAGCTCATGCACCTGGTCCATCGCACCGAGCGCGTCGATAATCTCGCTCGTGGTGCGCAGCACGGTCAAGCCAAAGGCAGGCTGCTGCTCGGCCGTCCACTGTGCACGACGGCTTGTGTAGATGTTGGCCGCAGCAGGCGATGGCAGCCCCGGCACGCCCATGCCAGTCAAGAAGGTGTTGGTGCACACCGTCGGCCAGTTAGCCACCACCAGCGCCTTCGCTGTGTTGCTCGCTATCTGTGGACCCCAGTAGAGCTCGGCACTCATGGCTTGCCTCCGACGCTCATCAGATACCGCACCGCAAACTCGTTGCTCGTGATACCGACCTTGGCACCAGACGCTTGGTTCATGGCAAGGTCCATCATGGCCTTGCGCACCGCGTCAATGAAGGGGTCGCCAAAGCGCACCAGAGGCCGCTTAGGGGTAGGGATGGTCACAGTGCCACTCTTCTTGCGAGAGGTGCGGCGCGTGTAGGCTCCAACCCCCTTGTCGTGGTTGGCAGCATAGGGCACGTCGCTACCCATCTCGACGTGGTTGCCGGTCACTTTGTAAATGTAGTTGGTGTCGTTGACCAAGCAGAACGAGGGCCACAGCACTTCTTTGTTGCTCTTTGTCTGGCTCTGTGGCCGGGCGCTCCAACGCAGCAGGCCGCCTGGCTGTATCGTCTTGACGCCGAGTGACCACCGCTTGATGGGTAGCCAGTAACGCTGCTCTTGCCGAGTGTAGCCCGGCCACTTAGGACCCGTGCTCGCACCCTGCGTAGCGAACATCACACGACGGCTCTCAGCCCATGCCAGGCTCAAGGTGCCGTTCTCGTCAGCCCAGAACTTCTGCCAGTCTTGGCAGTTACGGATAGCCGCCTCGAGCTGGTAGATGCCCTGATGGCTGTTGTCCTTCATGGTTATCTTGAAGCTGCTCATGCCTACATCTTATCGGTGTTGGCATTCACTGCAAGCCGAGAACCACTGTTAAGCGTCTTGAGAGTAATCTCGGCCGTGTAGTCGGCATTGCTGTGCAGGATGTTCGGCGCGCTCGTGCCTGTCGGCCGTGTCGTGCCCATGTCGCCCGGCAGCTTGCGCAGCCGGTCCATCAGGTCGTAGGCCTGCTTGTCCCACTCATCAGCCGCCGTGTTGCTGTTCTGGTTACGCATGCGAACCACATCAGCCGCCAGCTTGAGCAGGATGTACCTGCCTGCCATGCGATACATCGGCAGCGTCGGCTGTGCATCAAGACCCTGCGGCGAGACACCCATGCCCTCGAGGAAGCCGTTGATTTCGGCTGCGTGGTCCTCGATGATGCTGTCGGCCTGCGCTGACGTAGGCGTACTGTCGTTGGCAAACGCTATCTTGGGTAGCAGCCTGCCAATGTCGGTGCGCACAATGCCAAAGGTGTAAATCGCCATGGTGCCTCCTTGAGTAGAACTGGGCGGGGGGATGAGCACCCAGCCCTACTCGAGAAGGGCGAGCCGTAGCCCGCCCCCGTCAATGGCCTACGAGAGGCCGGTAGCGAGACGGGCCCACTTGTTGGCCGTGCCGCCGAGGACGGTCACGCCAAAGTCGGACTCGACATACATGCCAACGCCAGCCGGGTTGAACGCCGAGTAGCTGAAGAGCTGACCGAGCGCAGCGTTCGGCTCCGGCGTCATCGTCTGAAGAAAGCCAGAGTCGCCATAGGCCTCGGCACACTTGAACAGTGCAACCTGCCCAGTGGTCATGACAACCGAGCCAGTCTGAGTGGCGATGGTCGGCAGGTACTGCGGCATAATCTTGAGCTCAAGCGGGACGATGAGCTTGCTGCCAAAGAAGGTGGCGAGCTGGCTCATGTCCGACGCGCCAGCACGGTACTGCGCAGTGCCGTCCGACTTGGACGCGATGCCGTAGCCCATCTGGAACACTTCGTTCTTCTGCATCAGGATGTTGGCAGTTGCAAGGTTGCAGACCGCAACCCACTTGCCGCTCTCGATGTCGCAGCCGTCAGCAGCCGACGCCAGGAGAAGGTCGTTGAAGTCCTTCTGAAGAGTCGCAGCTGCCGTGCCACCGTTGGTCACACCAGCCGTGCTGCCGTAGTTGCCCGTGTCGTTGAGCGCAGCGCCGACAACCGCAGCGTGGAGCTGGGCACCCTGCACCGCGAGCTTCTCGGCATAGCGCGCCTGGATGTCCTCGCCACGACGGGCGAACTCCTCAATCTGCTTGAGCGTCAGAATCTGGTGGCCCCAGCGGTACAGCGAGCTGTTGTACGCGGCCGAGGTCACACGAAGGCCGCCCGGCATCGCAGGGGTGTCGTAGTTGACCGGCTGCGGCACCTGGTTGCTGACCTGATTGGCGCCAGCCTGGAGCAGCGCGTCGTTCTCTGCGAAGTAGTGGTAGTAGCCCTGACGCGTCTCGACCTTGACCACCGGCGAGAGCTCGGCCGCAACCTTGCTCGAGGAACCAGTGCGGAAGAGCGAGATGCGCTGGAGGATACCAGGACGCAGACCACCGGTGTTTACACCAACTGACGGGAAAGCATAAGCCATGACGAAACCTCGAGGTTGAGCACCCTAGGGTGCAGTGTTGTTACTTAGGGTGCGACGTATTGCTGAAGGTACGGCTGGAACCGCATGAGGCACTGCTGGCTTGAGTCAGCGTCGGTCAGGGCATAGCCCCAAACCCAATCGCCTGCCGCGACTGTTTGATTGCCAGTGCTCGTGAAAGTGCCGTCACTGTCGCTTGCATCAATCAGCAAGTAGTCCCCAGCGACCACACCACCGTTGGCGCTGATGAGGACCTGCACGACGCAGCCCAGTTGGTCTACAAGCTCGAGCGCAGCGTCACCAATCGCAGACGGGTAGGTGCCCGGCGTGATGCTGTCAGTGCCCGTCACGATGATGCCGTAAGGAGGCGCCTGCGTGGCGGTGGCAAGGTCAACGCGATTGGCGGTGTAGAGGTACACACCGCAACCCTCCTTGGCAGTCATGTTACTGCCAATCAGGTTGATGATGTTCGGGGTCTTGTAGGTCGTTGCGCCGAGAGCCATGGCTTAGGCCTGCCGGATGTAGGGCGCGAAGCGCATGAGGAACTGACCACCAGCAGGCGCCGCCGTGAGAGCGTAGCCCCAGATGTATTCGCCAACCGCCGCCGTGCTCGTGATGAACTTGCCAGAGCCGTCCACCTGCAGAAGCAGGCCGACCGTGATGGCGCCAGCGCCAGCAACAACCTGGCACGTGGCACCGAACGCATCGATAATCTCGAGCGCACCAGCTGCGACCTGACCCGTGTAGGTGCCAGAGACGGAAGCCGCACCGACGACGACGACGCCGTAGGGAACCTCGGTCTGCACCGTCGAGAGACCGATAGTGCCCTGTGCCGTCAGCGTCACGCCACAACCCTCGCTGCCAGACAGGTCAGCGGTGATGTTCGTGATTTGATTGATGGTCTTGTAAGTAAGAGGTCCGAGAGCCATGGTCAGTCTCCTTGCCCATCAGGGCAGTTGGTTGTTAGTTGCTACCGCGAGTCGACTTCATCTCGAGCACCGCATCAGGCGCTTTGCCAAACGAGAGCCACGAGGCAGCGAGGCCAACCGTGATGTTCTCTTTGGTCGCAAGCTGCGTGATGAGAGCCCACTGGTCGTCGTCGGACAGGTTGGCAAAGTGCTTGCTGCCCGGCTTGAGGGCCTCACCGAGGTTGGCCTCACGAGCGCCAACGCCAACCGGCGCAATCGTGCGAGGAGCAGGCGCCGCCGTCTTGGTTGCAGCTGCCGGCGCGAAGTCAGCGAGCATCGCCTCAAACTTGCCCTTGCCGGCAATGAATGCATCAGCGAGCATCGTCTCGGTGGCCAAACTCACCTTGCGGTTGCCGAGGGCCGAGCGAACATGAGCCAGGGCAGCAGTGCGCTTGGCGACAGCCAGCTCACGCTTGAGCTTGATGACCTCCGAGAGAAGAGCCTCATCGTCCTTGGGCGCCTCCTCCTCAACTTCCTCAACGGCCTCCTCGATGCCCTTGGCCTTCTCGAGCTCGGCAATCGCCGCAGCCTCAATCGCCTCGGCCTCCTCGTTGAGGTCCGGGTTGGCAGCATGCGCCTCGGCGTGAAGCTCCGGGAACAGCTTGGCAATCAGAGCCGCAGCCGCCGCCTCGTCAAGGCCGGCCTCGGCACAGTATGCAGCGCAATCTTCTTTGGTCATCGCCATGTTAGCACCCTCTGAAAGTGATACGCCGCGCATGTCTGCAACGGGCACCTGTTGTGACTTGATTTGCGGGATGGTCACGAAGCTGACCTCACCGATGGCAAACGGGTAGCTCGGGCTGTCGTCGAGCTCAGTGCCTGCCCATGCACGGATGTTAGGCGACACATAGGGCACCTCACCCGCATCAAACTTCGCTGCCCACTTGGGACTCGTGATGTCGAGGCCGCCGTAAATCATCCGCGAGCTGGGCTGCTTGATGCCATGCGTCAGCGCCTCGGCCTTGGTCAGCACCACAATGCGACGCAGGTAGCCAGCCGCCGTGCCGTCCTTGTTGTGCTCCACCGCAATCGCAGGGGCATAGTCAGACAGCCAACGCTCAAGAGACTCAACCGCGTCATCGAACCGGAACTGCAGCTTGTCGGCATCCGTCTCGGCTGCGTCAAAGCGCCAGGTAGTCCCATGCGCGTTGATGCTGCCCTCTGGCAACAGTGACACCCAGCGGAGCCCGGTGTCGTCACCGAGGTTCACCTGCTGAGTCTTGAGCTTGAGACGGGATGCACGCATGCCCACCTCTTTGCACCCTATCGCAAGCCACTTCTAGACCCTTGCAGTGCGGTTGCGCTGTGCTAGTGCAGCAACCGCTGCGCTACTGCGGCACCATCAACACGGGCGGTATTCTTTTGGCGACTCTTACCAGACGACAACGCATGGTCCTCGATGCCCTACTCATCTGCCATCGAAAGCCGCTCATGCACCCCTCCCCTCGATGGCTCGCCAATCACATCGAGCACTGGGGCGAGAAGGCTGTTAGGGCCGACATCTGCAACCTCGTCATGTCTGGCCACATCATCGGCATCGAGAGGGTGCTTGGCTCGGCTGCCTTTCGATACCAACTTGCTGATTGCGACTGCACCTACTGCACCTCGAGGCCCTCATGAGTGACACACCTGCAAAGCCATGGGGCATTCCCCTCACGCCAGAGGCCAAGGCCGAGGCCATCATGCGCATCAATCACCGGCACCAGCTGCTGCTGGCTGTTGGTCCCGTCGCCTTTGCCAAGATGGGTCGAGACGACAAAGACCGGTACCGAGCCATTCAGCTGCTTAGCCGAGGCTACGAGGTCCACATCACCGAAGAGCCCGCGCCCGACTAGCGCGAGTAGATGGCGAACCAGCCGCATCTGCATCGACCCGCGCCACCAAGGCAGTTAGGGTCCGGCAACGGCGGCAGCTCAAGGCCAACACCAGCCGTCACATAGTCGGCTACCTTCACCCGCTCGCCCGTGTCAGCAGCTGCACAGATAGAGCACCGCTTGCCGTCGGGGATGCTTGAGCGCACAACGAAGGTAGGCACCGCGCCTACCGCCGTCGGGGCCTGTGCATACGTTGCCGTGCGTGCCGCCGCCTCTACCATGTTCCGGCTGTCTCGAGCCGAGTCGAGCAGGCCGAGGGGCGTGATGCGACTCACCCAGGTAGCAGCGTCGGCACCGGCTAGCAGCGCATTCTCAACCTCAGTCTGCACTCGGTTGCAGATGGTCTCGGCTGCCGTCTGTGTCAGAGCAGCTGCTCGAGCGAACTGCGCATTGCTCATGTTAGCCATGGCTGCGCTGGCGTTGGCAACCTCGGCAGCCGGCATCGTGTTGGCAGGCGCATCAGGCAACGACTTGCGCGCCTCGTCCAGGACATCGCCCTCGACAGCCGTGCGAAGCTGGGCAGCGTTGCCGGCTAGGCTCTGGTTGTAGAGGTCCAAGAACTTGGCATAGATGGCATCGCGCTCGCCTGCCTGCCAGCCGTTCTTGAGAGCCTCCTTGACCGCGCCTCGATGAGCCGAGGCAATCGCCTCAATGCTCATGCTTAGCTTGGCGTCGAGGTCCTGCCGTGACTCGGCCAAGGTTACCCAGCCGACCACGAGCTCCTCTGGCCGCAGTTCACGAGGGGCCAAGAACTCTTTGCCGTCGCCTCCGACTACGAGGACCCCTTCACCTTCGCCGTCGCTCAAGTCGCCACTGCCCTCGATGCAACCCTCGCCGAGCCGTGCTGCACGGTGATGTGCTGCCGAGGCATAGGCCATCATCAGCCCGCGCACCCACTGCTTGCACTCGTTGCCGCCTCGCAGCTGGTACGAGTGATAGCAGGCACCCTTATCAGTAAACGACTTCGTGCTGGCTACCCTCGGCAGCGTCGCACTAAACCATTCTGCCAGGCGCATCACCCGGGACCATGCCAACCGCTTGCC
>JAULBY010026984.1:0-16778 GCA_032358315.1 Ophiocytium majus | reverse complement strand
CGCTGCCGCCGAACGCGCGCGTGTGCGATGAGAGGGGGCAGCAGCCGCGCCAAGTCGCCCCTCACCAGCAGCGCAATACATGTACACATGCGCGCAATTCTCTACTTGATACCCACATGCGTGAGTGCAAGCAAGTACACAGTGGGCTGCTGTCGGTCTTTTGAGTGTCGTCGTACTGTCATGCCGGTGGGTTAATGGAGCAGAAGTTTTGCTGCAAAAGCTGCTGCTGCACAAGCAGTGTGCAGTGCACCATGCACATAGCTTCATCTCGAAGTTGCCACAGATTCCTAGAAGCATGAGGAATGAGCTCATGAATGAGCGACAATGGTGATCATGATCATATGAGCATTATCCGATCCAATCCGCGATCCGCAACGCGTGCTCAGCAAGCCAAAGTTGCTGACGTCTGTCTTCTTCTTCTCGATAGACGTCCGGCGGGCACGTCGCGCAGGCACACAGCAGCCAGGATGAAGGTCCTTACGGTGGTTGCGCTGGCTGCGGCATGCGCCGCCACCACGGCTTTCGTCCTGCCAGCCGCGCCGCTGCGCGCCGGCGGCGTGGCGGGCCTGGCGTCTCAGCGTCTGTGCCAGCCTCTTGCTGGAGGCAGATGCGCAGCTAGCCGCCTGCTGTCTACTCCCACCAGCGACAGCGACACCGCCAGCGAGCCCCCCGCACCCGAGGCAGCCCCCGCTGAGCCCGCCGCCGCCGCAGTGGTCGCCGCTGATGCCCCTGCCAGCAACGATGATCTCATGCACACCCTCAAGGTACAGGGTCTGGGGTTCATTGTGTATTGCTGTCTCTTGGCAGGGTTCGACTTGACGCTTTCAAATTGCATGGGGGGGGATCATGTTTTGGAATCGAGGCGCCCTAACCCCGCTGCGACGCCGGCTCTGCTACCCCGCGCTGCTGCCTCAGGTGGGCTCGTTCTTCGGCCTGTGGTACCTGTTCAACATCGGCTACAACATCTACAACAAGCAGACCCTCAACATGCTGCCGCTGCCCTTCCTCATGGCGTCGGTGCAGGTGCGTAAGCGCGCGCAAACGCGCGCCCTCACTTCGCGGCGCCCGTGCTGCGCCAACCTTGCCCTTGCGCGACCCCGCACTCAACCAAGTGGTGCGCCATGCGTCCATGCACGCGCCAGCACCAGGCGAGCACCGCGGTGCCTGCAGCGTCGACCCCCAGGTTTTATGATCCACCTGCGTGTGAGGGCGCGATGTGGGCCATGGCGAAACGCCAACAGCTGCGAAGGAACGGGGAGGCTGGTGCGGCTGCGGTATAGAATTACTGGGCGCTGCCGCGCAGGACGTAGGCACAGGGTGTGAGTAAGCCTTGGCGGCCGGCGGCGGCACCGGCTGGTGATGGCGTACGACGCGGGCTCGCATGAGCCGGGGAACGTGTGGGACGGAAATGGAGACGGCGGCGTTAAGACAAACGGGCACCTGCGCCGTGCAGCTGCGGTCGCCGCAAGCGGGTGCAGCAGGCTGCGAGGTGCCGGTGGTATGGACGCGGGGGGAGGAGCGAGAAGAGTGGGTGCTGCGCAACAGCTGCTGGCGACAGGTTTCCCAATGGCGGGTTGAAAACCGTGCGCCTTTAGAGGCGAAGGGCGCGTCACTCGCCGACGACGTAACAATGCCTGCTCCCGGTTGGCAGAGTGGGCATTGTCAGCACAGAGCACTGTTGACACTGACTAGTTGTGCCGCAGAGCCACGTACTCTGGCGTGAGCAGCAACTGCTCGAGTTTCTGGTACTCAAGCTGAGTGCTCTGCCACTGGCCCGGGCAGCCCGGGGGCAGGGCGTGATCTTCGCGCCCACCAACCTCCGCTCGCTCCCGGTTGCACTGCCTTGTGTGTGTGTTGCAGCTTGGGACGGGCCTGTTGTACGTCATCCCCCTGTGGCTGACGGGCCTGCGTAAGGCACCCAAGATTGCTGAGGGCTCCCTCAAGAACCTCAGGTATTGTCTCCAACGTTATGCCGCAGTGAACTCTCACATGTGGGGATGTACTGGCAGGCAGGTGCATGTTGAAGTTCAAACACCCTACTCATGTGCATGCTGAAGTTTGCACAAACACACCATAGTTACACAGCCAAATGAGGGGACATGTGGTGCGCCCACCACTCACCCATGTTGCAGTGCAAGCCAGCAGAGGCTGCGTGCGCAGTGGCGCGCGCTCGCCCCTGCACCAGCCACGCGGCTCAGACCAACATGCGCATCGCTGGCTGCTTCAAAACACGCACTTTCCTGACAACAACGTGCGGTGCCGCTGCTGCCGTTGTTTTCAGCCTTCTAGGCCTGCTGCACATGGGCACCCACATCACCGCGGTGCTGAGCCTGGGCGCTGGCGCCGTGTCGTTCACACACATTGTGAAGGCCGCCGAGCCCGTGTTCACCGCTGCGTTCAGCGCGCTCATCATTGGCCAGGTGAAACTTGTATCCTGCTTCGAAGTATTTGCTTTGTAGTCTGTAACGGTCAAAACTTGATCTCCAGCTATTCTTCCCCCTTATATGCTTTCGGGGGGGCGGACGCGCCGGGCGCGCTTGGCCATGGGAGGGGGAGCTGTAGTTGCGGGCGCAGGGTATGGAAGGGCACTTTGAAGGGAGAACGTGCACCACTGCACAATGCGCACGGGTGTTTAGCTCAGCAGAAAGGCCCTGCAAGCACTCCAGGCCAGGGATTTCAACCCCACACAGCCCTCTCAGCATAAGTCATGCTGCTGCTGCTGCTGCTTGGTGGTCTGTACGCTGAGAGACTCGACCACCCTGCCACACTTATGCATAGGTTAGCATTCAGGCCCCGCCTGCCATGCCACAAACCGCTCACAGCGCCGCACCCAACCCCGCGCCCGCCGCTGCCGCTGCCGCCGCCGCCGCTTGCAGGTGTTTGCCCTGCCGGTGTACCTGAGCCTAGTGCCGGTGATCTTTGGCGTGGCGCTGGCCTCCATGAAGGAGCTGAGCTTCTCCTGGATTGCCTTTGGCAACGCCATGGGCTCAAACACCTTCTCGGCGCTGCGCGGCATCATGGGCAAGAAGCAGGTCCGGACATGATCGCAAGAGTTGAAGTTTGGTGCCTGCAAGTTGAACTTTAGCATGGGCACACAGATGGCGTGCTAGGCGCTGCGGTGGCGCATGTGCAGGTACCGCTGTTGTGGTGTTTGGATGGTCCTTTGCGCCACCACCGCCACGCACGCCTGGCGGCTTGGCTCCCCCTGGGACTTTTACAGGGAGTATAGCACCATGGAGACTTGGTTTTTTTTCGAACGCGCGGTGGGGCCCGGTATGGCACTGCGCACAAAAGCCATTAGTTGTGGCTTGCATGGAGTCCCTGTTGCAGTGTGCCAACCCGCAGGCCTGCGGTGTTGTGTTGCAAGCAATAGGTCTGGAGGGAGCGTGTTCTGGTTACATGCACAGGAGCTGGCATGATGAGTAGATTTGTAGCACAGCACAGGGTTGGTGTGCAGAGACCATGGCACCGTTGCCAACGCCGTGGCAGCGCTCTCGGGTGCACCCAGCCCCCTTCGGCGATCGCGCAACATGCTGCCGCCGCAGCCACATAGCACAGCCCTCTGCCAACCGGTGTCTCGCCGCGCCCACCACGCACCCCGCAAGCCACCCTCACGCCGCCACACTGCTGTCCCTTGGCCCTTGTGCCCCCTCCCTCCCCTGTGCGGCGACAGATGGGCACGCCCGTGGGCGAGAACATGAACGCCGCCAACCTGTATGCTGTGCTCACGATCATTGCGCTGGCGGCGCTGCTGCCCGTGTCGCTCATCGTCGAGGGCGGCAAGTTTGCCGGCGTCTGGAAGGCGGCCATCGCGGCCGGCCACACCAAGAAGGTCCTCACCACCAACATGCTGCTCGCCGGCCTCTTCTACTACCTGGTGGGTGGCCGCGGCAGTTTGTTCTGGGCGTCACGTAGTGTTGTTGCTGCTTGCCGGCCTCTTCTACTACCTTGACCCCAGTCAAAACTTAAACTACGTAGTACTAGTACTAGTAGAATATACTACGTCAGAAGTTTTTTTTCGTGTTTTTACTCTCCATTTTTTCCCCACCTTTGTTAGTGCTTTGCTGGTGGGTGCCGCGGCGTCTGTTATGTCACGCAGTGTTGTTGATGTGCAACTGGTGGGCGTGCAGGGACCCAGGTCCATGTGAGCCAGCATGAAGCACTGGCCAAGCGCGGCCCCTTATAGGCATCGACTCTGTTTAGCACAGTCAACACCAAGAAGTGCCTCAAGCAGGCAGGACTGAGAGGCCGGCAGGCTAGAGCTCGGCCTGCAGTGGCCTGACATAGTTGTTCCTGCCTTGCGCGAGAGCTCTTACCTCATGTCTGCGGCGGCCCAGAGAATCGCGCGTACCTGTTGCGCAGTCATGTGGGTGCGAGGCGTGGCACGTGTTTTGCCAAGCTCTCGCGGCGCGCGACAGACGGCACACGCACCGCAGGCTGGCATCTGCTCATTCAGCATGCTCGCGCACCGGCCAAGCACCGTCAACCACGCAGCATGGCGATTGCGCACCCTCTCTAACACCAACGCCAACCACATTGTGCGCGCTCACTCTGCTGCCGCCCCCGCCCGCCGCCGCCGCAGTACAACGAGGTGGCGTTCCTGGCCCTGGAGTCGGTGCACCCCGTGACCCACGCCGTGGGCAACACCATCAAGCGCGTGGTGATCATCGTGTCCAGCGTCGTCTTTTTCCGCACGCCCATGTCGCGCCTCAGCGTCATTGGCTCCACGATCGCCGTCCTCGGCACCCTCGGTTACTCGCTCGTGAAGCAGGTGAGCCTCACCTCTGCCGCTGCTGTGGCTGCCGCAGGGGTGTGGCCTCTGCCGCTGCTGTGGCTGCAGCAGAGGTGTGGCTGCCGAGCCTGTGGCTGTCGGGCACTGGGCGAGCGGCGCTGTGTGTGCTACATCGCTCGCTGCGTGCTGCTGACCGCAGCCGCTGCTCAACACTTGTGCACGGCAACCACTCCCATGCCTTCAGCCGCCGCGGCAGAGCCACCCCTTTAGGCCGGTTGTCAGCTCTTGTGCAATGGCGGTGTAATGGCGCAGCTGAAGCGCAACACTTGTCCACCTGCCCCTGCCCCCCCCTGTGCGCTCCACAGGCTTATGACAAGCCCAAGGCCAAGAAGGCCTAAGCGGCGGCGGCGGCAGCACCAGAGACGGCGGCGCAGCCCGCTGGCGCCACGGCGCCCGGGGGCGCGCCGCACCCTACATGTTTATTTTAGCGCAGGCGCCACCAGCGGCGGCGGGCGGCAGCGGCGGCGGCAGCGGCAGCGGCGGCGGTGGCGGCAGCGGCAGAGCGAAGCGGCGGCGCTGCACTGCGCCACTGCCCGCAACTGCGGAGTCGGAGGGGGGGCGATGGCGGATCTGCGCGGTTATGTGGCGGGGAACGGGCGGGGCTTGATGTGGTACACAGGGGTGCGTGCGCACTGGTTAGACCCGGGCGTCGCAGGCGTGGGCGAGAGCGGCCCGCGCTGCCGCAGGGGGGAGAAGGGGGGGGGGGGTAGCAGAGACATCAGTGAGCGGCAGCGGCGCGCCCGCACTGCTGGCCGCGTGGGTGCACGTTGCGTTGCTGACAAGAAGAGAAAAGAGACATCAAAATGTACGTCTTCTATGCAAAATGTACGTCGGTTTATGATTGGCATGGCCGCGCGTGGGCGTGGCGCGCCGCCGTGCGCGCGTGTCTCTTGTGCTGTGCCGCTTGCACAAGGCGCATGGTGGCAGTGTGGCAGTGCGCATGCTACGTGCAACACCAACGGGTAAACGCATGGGCAAATTGCAGTTGAAAAGTCGTTTTTATTTGTCAAGTTTGTACACAGGCGTAGTGCGCGGTGATGCCTGCCGCGCTACTCTATAGGTGGCCCCTCCTGTGTTGCAACCGCCGCTGGTGTCCCGCCATGCATGTCATACAGACGAATGACGTTGCGAGGCTGACAAGGGTCACAGTCAGCTCCCTCTTCGCCATCCTCAGTGCCAACCTGCACAGCAGCGGCGTGCAGCACCAGCCAGCGGCACCGCCAGCTTCAGTTGACACCTCAGAAAGCGGTGGGTGGCACACAGCTTGAGGGCTGAAGGTGCGGCGCAGGGGCAGCAGCATCAGTGGCTGCCACAGTCTGGCTGCCCGGTAATTGCGTGCACGACAAACAGCTCTAGCAGCAGGCGCCAGCACATGCCCTGGTTGTGACACAGCGCGCGCGGAGAGGGGAGAGCACAGACCGCGTTGCGGCCAGAGCTTCATACCTGGTACTTCAGCAGAACTTTGAACAGCTTACTTGCGCTTGTGCGGTACTCAACTGTGCCGGGCTCCTACCAGCGGGATACCTAAAGTGTGTTGCTCCTAGGCTAATATATTTGGAGCGTACTTGAAATGTATACCGTTACTTCGAAGTTTACATACTTCGAAATATACTGTGTACTAACACGTAGCTTGTGTACATTGATGTGGTACGTTACACCAAACATGCCCTTGCCTGGATTACAGATGCAGTCAAAAAACAAATCGACCAGTTTTGTAAGCGCAACTGCTGCCCACCTGCGCAAAGTGCCTCTGCCCTGTCCCCAGCGCCAGCAGCGGGGCCGTGGGGCAGAAGGCCACGCAGCCAACGGCGTCTGGCTGGCCAGCGACTGAAGTGACAAGCTCTCCGGAGACAGTGTCGTACACACGCGCCGCCGCGTCAAAGCCGCCGACCACCAGGTACCTGTGCGAAAAGCCAGAGATGAGGCCCATGAGTGTGGCCAGGGCGGCGTCCACTGTACAGCCGTGCACCCGAGCTTTGCAATTGAGCTTGCAGTTGAAGTTGCGTAACCACGTGTGCACGCGTGTGTTTGTGAACTTGCATAGGGAAGCAGTCGGCTGTGGGTACTCAGGAGCAGCTACAATAAAGGGTGTCGTGGGTTTTGAAGTTTGATGTGAAGAATGGTCGCGGGGTGTGGGAAGCTCTCGTGATTTGTCGGGTGTGCAGGGCATGGGGATGAATGGCCCTTGGTGAGCCACATGCAAACCTACCACAGGTTCACGGAACAGTAAAGGATTCAGTGAAGCCAAACGGTTTGCAATGCCATGCAGCACAGCAGTGCAGCAGCTTTGTGGTGTCTTGCTTTTGCATTCGCTTACATGCACTGTGCCCAGCACACTTTCAAGCGCAACAGGCGGGGCACGCAACAGCACCGCCATGGCGCGCTGCCGCTGCTCACAACATGCGCGCACCACGCACGCAGCTCACTACTCCAGATTTGAAGTTTCACCGGGCATAGTGCATGTGAGAAAAACGCAAAACAACACACCACGAAGGTGCTGCGCTGCTGTGCTGCCGCTGCTCACAACATGCACACACCACACACACAGCTCACTGCTCAACACCACCGAGAGCAGTGCTCAGCACAGCGCGGGCACCTGCTGCAGGGCGACACACCTGCCACTGGCGTCCAGGTCAATGCCGAAGCGCTGATTGGTGCGGGCGGGGCGCTCAAAGGCGGCGACCGGCGCCCTGGCGTGGCGCACGTCCCAGCACAGCACGGCGCCATCCATGCGCCCGCCGCTGCAGTTCAGTGGGAGCATGGGAAGAGCGTGGGGCACAGGCGTGTGGTCACATTTGGCAAGTAAAAGCCGCCGCCAGCGCTGGGGGGGGGGGGGCTTGACAGGTTCAGGGGCGGGCAGGCGAGCGCTTGGGTGGCCGTTCAGCAGTGGTACCACCGGTGGCGCACATGCCATCATCACAAAAACATGCGGCCACAACATGTAGGTTGGGCCGATAGACAGGCTGGCGTGATGGCAAGAGGATAGTGCCACAGGCTACTGGGTACAGGACAGCGCGGTGAAAGCCCAGCAAGGCCCCGAGCCTGTTTAAGCTGTGCCTTGTGCCGGCGCGTGCAAAGTGCCAGCAGGCGGCGACCGCGACGGGTGCGACAGCTGCACGAGCAAGTCGCTTACACGCAGCTGCCTACACGGCAGGTTGGTGAGGCGGCGCCTTGCTCGCCACCACACACACCTGTATAGCCGTGTGCCGCCTGGCTGCCACCGCAGCGCTGTCACCCCGCCCATGTGCATGTCGCCGGGCAAGAGCTCGGCCACGGCGCCTCTGGCTTTGTTTGTCGACCTGCAGGGTAGCAGGTGCATGGCGATAAGGGTGGGCTGTTGCCCAGCTGCCAGCACGCTATCTGGCCATCCTTATGATGTACAGCACATAAGGCACAGAGAGGCGTGCAGGGCATCCGAGTGTGCAGGCCAGCACGCCGTACGATATACCGCTGTCTCGAGTCCCCACCTCACACATGGGTGTGGTTTGGCGGTCGTTGCAAAGTCACTGTACGTGCCATTATAGGCACAGCAGCTGCCGTGTTGCACTCCGTCTGGCCGCTAGCACCGAGGGATTGGACGCGCTTCGGGAACAATGTTGTACAGCGGTGGACCGGTGAGGGATGGCACGCGCAGCCGGCCTGGCAGACGTGGCCACCTGCATGCTGCTGAGTGGCTCGCGCGCATGCACCGGCGCACTGCACCTTTCGTCATACAGGCAGACGCTGCGTGAGTACGAGCCCGCCGCGAAGAGGGTGGAGCCCCCTGGCTGGAAGGCCAGAGCGGATATGAGGCCCTTCTGCCCCCGGCCTGCATCACGGCACACACAAACACGGGGCACATACCACCAGGCAAGGCGCGGGTGGTCACTGTCAGAGCCGTGGCACACTTGGTCTCGCACCGTCAAGTGCAGCGGTCCTGTGGTGGTGTTCAGTGTGCAAACGGTGTGGCCATAGTGTGAACCGGCAGCAGCTGGCTTGGCTTTTTTTTTGGCTTGGTTGTGGGTGGGGCGCACGGGTGCAGGCCACGCACCAGCAGCAGCAGCGACAGCGACAGCAGCATAGTGCACGGTGCTCAGCGGCGCTGCCTCACCTGACTTCTTGCCCTTGGGCACGGTGGAGCGAGACTCGCAGTCGCGTCCTGCCACGGCACACCACACAGCAGACGGCAGCGACAGCACCTCAGTCCGGCGCGCCGATCACGGCCACTACATGCCGCACCCACTACCCGTGCAGCAAACACCGATGGTTGCGGTGCGGCAGTCACCGAAGCGCACACGGCATGCACCAGCACGCCAAGTACCAACAGCAAGCGCGGTTGTACCTGGCCGCACAATGTCCCAGCACCGCAGGCAGCCGCCGGGGTGACCCGCCCACAGGTGCGTGCCGGCGGCGTTGAATGTCACAGACAGCGCGGGCGCGAGCTCGTCCATGGCATCGTAGCCACGGTAGGTGGCTGCTCACCACAACACCAGCAGCAGCAGCAGCAGCACCAGCAGCAGAAGCGGCGGCGGCGGGTGGCGACGGCGACAGCAGCACCGGACACCATGAGCGCAGCTGGGTGTGGGGCGGGGTTGTCACACCCATGCCCCTGCAAGTTGCATGGAAACTTGGCAGTGCTTGGGGGTGAACATCCCACCAGGCAGGCGACCGCCACACGCGACGCAGCAGCAAGCTGAGGTATGGTGCCGCTGTTGCTGCCGGGGGCGGAGGGAGGAGAGGGGCCAAAAATGCCATGCCATGGCACTCCCACGCAGCCGGTGGCGCAGCAGACTTGCCTCGCAGCGCCCCCGTGTACGCGCACCACAGCTGCAGCGGGTGGTCACGCGCCGCCACCACGAAACAGCACGTCGCGGGCACGCCTGAGCTCATGTGCGGGTACCAGGCCATGCTGTAGATGGTTTCGCCGGCGCTGTACTCCAGGCAGGGCCGCCACGCGGTGGGGGCCGCCGCTGCTGCGCCGTCTCGGCGGTGCTGCAGGGATGCGGCATCTGGGGTCTGGGGAGGGGGGTAGGGCAGGTGCGTGGAGACAGGTGAGGAGCGCCACAAGAGTGAGGTTCGCAATTTGGTTTTGAGGGTTGACGCTGGTGAGGCGGGTGTGGTGGCGCAAGGGGGGCTATGCTGGTGAGGGTGACAAAGGTGTGTGAACACGGCTGTTGCTGCTGCGTGCGAGTGCTGCTGTGGCGCCCGCGCGGGGTGCAGCGGCTGCGGCGCGCACCTCGTACAGCCGCAGCTTGCAGTCCTCGGATGCCGCCAGCAGGCATGTGCCGTCCGGCGAGAAGCGTATGTCCTTTAGAAAGTTGTTGACACACGGCGCAGCGGCGGCAGCGGCGGCGGTGGCGGCGGCGGCACTGTACTCCTGCTCAGCACTGCACACTACACGCCGTGACCGCAGGTCCCACTGCCAGCTGCCGCTGTGCTCAGCAGCATCGTCCGCAGCAGGACCAGCAGCAGTGGTGTCTGCAGGTTGATCAGCAGTGCCGCTGCTGCTGTCGGCGGCGACATCTGGTGCTTGCGAGCCTGTACTTGGAGCCGCGGCAGGCTGCAGCGCAGTCGCCGTGTGTGCTGCCCCTGCTGCTGCTGTTGCGTCTGATGCTGCTCCCAGCTCATGCTGCTCTTGGGCGGCAGAGACAACATCATCAACGTCCATTGCTGCCGCTGCTGGCTCTGCTGTTGGAGCACCCGCAGCAGCAGCAGCACCTCTATCACCAGCGGCGTGAGCGGCAGCGTCGTCTTCGGGTGTTTGCATACTTCAGTTTGCTTGGACGATTCCTGCTGCGTATCCAAGGTCTCCTGCTGTAGCAGCGCCCGCACTACGTGACCACTTGTGCACGTGCCAGCAAAGCACCTCCACGCCACATGCCGCGAGTCTAACCTCCGCTTTGCTGCGATGTAGGTGTAAGAGGGTGCACACAGTCGCGCGGGTCGCTACTTGGTGCTCAGCACGCAGGGTGCGCGTGGTTTTAACGTTCGCAGTTGCGAACCGCCTCCAGGGTGTGCACAGTCACTCACTCTCTCCGTCCTCCTCCTGCAGTGCACAGGCACACTTTGGGGGTCCGCCTTGAGCAGCACGTCGCCGCGCCAGCATGGACAGTAGAGACTGCCAGTGGGCGGCCGTAATGAGATGTGAAGAACGGGAATGATGGTCGCGACGGAACACACTGCATGAAATGCACTGGGCTGCACGGCACCGTTGCAAGTATTTTGACGAACGTGTTCATTGTGGCCGGCGCAACGCCTGGGCCCTTGACGTGAAGCACAACACAAAGGCACGCGCAAGCTACTGCTGTCCAGCCGGCATTGGAGAGCTGGCGGCTGGCTGTGGTGTATGTGCCTTGTGTGTTTACAGCAGGCAGCTGCGGATTCCGATCCTGTAGCCCGTACTCGCTGTACACATGTGACGGTGGACCCCGCTGTCTGTCCTGTATGTTGTGGCATCTGTGTGCTATCACTAATAATCAGGTTCGACGTCACGCATCATGAGGTAGGGACTCCAGACGGCAGTATATCCTATGGCGGGCCGGCCTGCCCACTCGGACGCCCCGCTTGCCCCTCGACCTAAGCTCCGGTGGTGGTGGCTGCTGCGGCGGTGGATCATGCAGCCACGGTGCGGCGGTGTGCTGGTCCCTCGCGCGCAGACAAGCCAAGGCGGCAGCACGCACCCGCTCCTTCTTTGATGTCACCACAGCACAGGGGCAGCCTTGCCGCTCAACAGCAGGCAGACCATGAGAAACAGCGCCGTCACCACACTGGCCACCTGGATAAGGAAACACCCACAGTGCAGCGCCCCCCATGTGAATGTGTTCAGCTGCATGCGGCGGCAGCAGCAGCAGAGGCGGCAGCGGTGGCAGCGGCAGCAAACGGTTGCAGGTCAATGCACGCGGTCGTGGGCGCCGCGCCCGCAGGCCGTGCCACGTGCTTAAGAAAATGTACCACAGCTGCTGACGCAGCAAGCGTACAGGCGACATCGCTGCATCGGCAGCCAGCCAGTGCGACAATAAAAAGCGCACAATAAGCTGCGCCCACGAAGCTCTGTGCAACCGCGCCAGCAACCCCCCCCCCCCCACACACACACACACACTTAATAACACAAAATGACACCTCACCCTGGCAAGCACCAATTCCATCGCGGCCGCAATGGGTGTGGCGCTGCCCTCCAGCCCGTTCCCGTCCCCCTGCGCCCGTGCCGTGCCACTGCCGCGCTGCGATGAGGCACGCGGCCGCCTGCGCTGCTGCTCCGAGGCGCGTGCGCCAGCGTGTGCGGGCGACGCCGGGGTGCGCGGCAGGCGCCGCAGGAAGCCCCCCGTCGCCGCCGATGACTGCGGCGGCGCAGCGCTCGCCGTGGCCACGGGCGCACGCTGCTGCGTGGGCGGGCGGTGCAGGCTGTTGCCCTGGAGGCACGGTGGATTGTCGAAGGGAGCACAGGGGAGGAGGTGTGGATGATTGGTGTGTGTTGGGTGCGGGCACGCCAGTGTGCGAACGAGTCAAGTGCTTGACGGGCGCGGTGCATTTCAATGGTTTCTTCCAGCACATGGATGGCACGGGGCAGAGCCTGCGCTGGCGGTGTGTGCAGCGCGGGCGCGCGGTTCATAGCCAGGCATGGCTTGGCGCCACACGCCCCTTCAGGCCACTGAGCCCGCACAAAAAAAAAAATTTACAGGCGCAAGCACGCCGGCGCCGCAGCAGCGCGAGCTGCTCGACATGGCGCAGCCAAGCAGCACAGTGGCGCACTCTCACACTTGCCCGAAAAAACTGCCCCCCACCTTGCTCAGTGTGCGCTCGCACTCGCGCAGTATGTCCTGCGCCTGTGACGGCGCCAGCGCCAGCAGCCCATCCTCCCCCTGCAGCAGCCCCTCCACCTCTGGCTCGCTGTCACCGCCGCCGCCGCCACCGCCGCCGCCGCCACCACCACCGCCGCCACCACCACCACCGCCGCCGCCGCCACCGCCACCGTCGCCATGGGAGCTACCCGGAAATCCGCTGCCCCCATGCCTCGCAAGCTCGTTGTGCAGAAGCCGCAGCGCAGTGGCGGGGGTGGCGGGCGCCGGTGACAGGTGCAGGTGAAGGCTGGGCTCCAGGGCGGCGCTGTACTTGAAGGCGCTGCTGCTGCTGGCGCGTGGGGGGGGCGGTGCCGCTGCTGAGGGTGTTGCGGCTGATGTGGAGGGTTTCTTGGCTGTCGGCGGACGGGACGGGGGGCGGCGGTCGGGCGACAGCAGCACATCGTCGCTGCTCCCGTCTGCATCGGTGGCGACCAGGAATTCCCTGTGGAATGGGGTGGGCAGCTCGGCATTGGAACCTTCGCCACCGGTGGGATCGAAGTCGGTGGGCTGGGAGAGCCTCGGCGGTTCCTGCGTGCGGAGCAGCTGCTGCTGCTGGCGCTGCTCTCGCTGCTCCTCTTGCCGCTGCTGCTGCGCAGTGGCTTCTGCTGCTGCTACTGCTGCCAGCCTGGCGGCCAGCGCTGGCACGGGGGGCGAGCTGGCTAGCACAGGCCTCAACAGCTGCATCACCTCGCTGTCGCTTTGCTCGTGCTCCAGCTCCTCCATGGCGTGAAGAGGTGTGTCGCTGAGGACGACAGGTGCGGTGCTAGCGCAGGTGCCTGGCACCTGGCAGGGTGTGTGCGCCTTGTCCCTTTCTCTCGCTTGGTGGCGGTTTGGCGGTGCCCACGTGCAGCAGTCCTGTGAAGCAAGGGCGGCCTAGATGCGAGTGGCGCTGCTGCTGCTCTGCTAGTGGTGGGAAGGCTGGTGGACCGGTGCTCTCCTGCGCCGGATCTAGGCCGCCAGCGGGCTTGCTTGCTCAACTGCCAGTTTGAGCATAGCGCCTTGAACTTGGCTTTTAAGTTGTCACGTGCACAGAAGAAGGGGTGGCGGGAGAGCAGCAGCAAGAGCAGCGAGAGCAGCCTGTTCCGCGTTGGCAACGTCCGTGACCTCGCGAACGGCGCTGACTGCAGCCACCCAGCAGCCCAGCGCAGTACTGGTGCCAAGGCCACGTTTCCAGAGATCCTTTGCGCTGGCGGCTTCTGGCTCCAAGCCGGTGAGTGGCAGCAATATGGGATCGATGGCAGGAATCGGCTCAACAGCCGCACACCATTCAGCAGCTGGCAGCTGCCGTACAGCACGGCTTACGCCTGTCCGCCTCTCCTGGTGCTGCTTGTCCCACCAGCAGTGGTTGACCCTCGAGTTCCACCTCTTTTCAGGAGAAAACCTCCTCCCGGGGGAAAGTCTGTTTTCGGCACTGGTTATGTGGCGCACGCACCGCCCTGTTGACGACCAGTATCGTGCGGGGCTGCCACCTCTGTAATCGTTGGCAGGTGAACACCATGCCGGCCCGCACCCAATCTACTGGCGGCGCCAGGAATAGGACACGCATCCAACAAGCCGCGACTCAGCCTCTGCGCATGGGTTTGGCTTCTGCAACAGCAGGCAGGGAGCTTTGGTGCTTGGTTGCTTTTTCAAGCTGGACTTGTGCAAACCTAGCTGCTGTGCAGTTTGGCGGTGCTCACACAAAACTGACACCACCTGCACCATCCTGCTTGACACGGCGTGTGCCTCTGTGCCTCCTCTGGTCCACTGTCCCTCCATTGGTGCCAGGGTTGCGCAATGGATGCTGCCAGACTGGCACGGCCACCGCCGCCACCACCGAAAGCACCGGTTACAGCGCGGCAGCAGGTTTTGGTTGACAGCGGCACCCCTGTGCTGGAGAGTGTGATGCAGTGGGTGGGCAAGGGGCAGTGGCTTTACGTTGCGGGAGTCAGCAGGCGCTTCCGTGCCGCCTACGCTGCCGCACACAACAGCCCCTCCTACGCGCCGCAGCGCACCCACTACGTTGCCGTCGTCAGCACCGTCAACACCCTTCTGCTCGCGGCGACTGTGCTCTCACTCCCAGCTCTCGGCAGGGCTGTTGGTGCCTGGGGCACACGCGCCGTCGTCGACTTCGCCACAGGCGCACAGCTGAAATGCGACTGTGGGGACGTGCTGGTGGGCGCTGCAACCGTGCTGCGGCCCGGCATGCTGACAACAGCATGCGAGGCGATGCAGCACGTGCTGCGCACCCCTGATGGAGAGCTAGCTCTCACGGAGGCAGCACTGGTGGCAGCGAAGTCTGGTGACGGCGGCGACTGCTTCAGCATCCTGACAAAGGCCCGCGAGCCAGGCTGGGATGGCGCCTCCATGGTGTGGCCTGACTGGCTGGGTGTGTGCCTGTGTGTGGTGGCTGCCAGAGAGGGGCACCTGAACACGGTGCGCTGGTTCTTTGAGGACGGCGACAGCGTCGCCTTTGGTGCGGCTAATCCTGGAAGATGCGCGGGTAGCTACATGCAATGCGTTGCGGTAGGGGGTCCACTGCACACGTTGATGGAGCAGCACTTGCCAGATGTTGCTTATGCATCACTGTTCCAGACCGCTGCCGTGGCTGGCGCCACCGACATTGTGCGCTATTCCTGTAGCGCTCAACACGGCGACGCGCGCGCTGGCCTGATAACCTATGTGGAAGTGCACATGGCGACCACAGGCACCAGCAAGGGAGGCCTGGAGACTGCCGTTGCTGAGTGCAGACGAGGCGTGCTTTGCGGGTGCTGCACGGCTGATTCAGACCATGGTGCGTTACAAGCTTGTGCCGGTGGAGCTGTTTGCGTGGGCGTGGCAGAACAACATCGGTGCATGGACTGCCGACACCATGACTACCATGCGCCTGCATGCGCAGGCTGGAGGTCACAGCTTGCTGGTGGACTGGCTCGTGGAGCAGCTGGCGCAGCTTGGGGCGGGGAGGGTGCTGTGAAGGAGTGGTGCTCGGTTGCCAGGCTGAGGTTGTCCTTCCTGGCACCCTGCCATACCACATCACTCCATGTGTGCACACCTCGCCGCCGCAGCCACAAAAATAATTAGCCACCTGGCATGCAGGCACATTTTCCCTGAACCGGCCCGGAGCTCTTGAGGGAACCCTTGTGTCTTGCTGTGCTTGTGATTTCTTGCTGGAATATTGCGACCTGGTGAACCAGTGGTGCAAAATGCCAAGCTAGAGTGAGGTCTTAGTGCGAAAAAGTCCACTACCTCGCTAGATCAGGGTCCGTCCGCCTGTGTACATGCGCTGCTGCATGCATGGAGGTATGCCCTATATTGCTTGATCACCACTGCACCAGCAGCAGCGCTGCTGTACCCCCAAATATCATGAGTTGCAATTGGCATTCTAAAACCTAGTGTACCATACGGTATTCAGTCCTTTTCGTGGGTTCTTTTCGTTACAACGTCTTGCGCCAGCAAATTGCACCATGCATAATTGACACAGATTGGGTCGGCCAATCGGATGCATCACGTGTGGGAGACCTAGAGTGCATCTCTCCTAGATTGAGGTTTCGCATGTCCAGTGCCAACGCGTGGGAATGCTCTGACAGCCATGTCGTGGTCACGCCTGTACGGTATGCTGCAAAGTGTTGAAGTGTCAGTCATGTATTTGGCTACCCAGCGCACATATGCCGAAGTGGCGGCACACAGGTCCACATATGTCGGCAGGAGCGGCAGGAGCAGCGGGCAACAGCAGCACTAGCACCAGCGGGGAGCAGCAGCAGCGGGACTAGTAGGTCTTCAAGTGACCATGTGCAGAGTGGTGTGTGTCACCTACACCACAGTATACGGGGCGTCATTTATGTGCATGTGCAGTGTGACGTGGCCCATTCGGTTGAATGCTCAAAATTGCACCAGGTGCCGTGGCCCGTGACTCATGACAGGCTTCACAGGTATGGGCGAACTTCAGAACTTGAAATACTATATGTCAGCAGCAGCACAGGCAGAGTGAACAAACAGCCCGCGACAGCCACCAGCACATGTCTGAGACGGTGTCGCCATCTGTTATCCGTGCAGTTCAATGCACTGGTGCTGCGCTGCTTGCTTCAACTGCCAGTTTCAGCACAGCAGACGTGTACCATCGAGGTGCAGTGCCCCTCGCACATGCACCATGCGGCAACGGACCCTCAGCGGCGCTGTAGGGAGATGCAGGT
>JAULBY010026973.1:0-16784 GCA_032358315.1 Ophiocytium majus | reverse complement strand
CGCGGCGTCATGCGCCCCCGCCACCTCCGTCCCCAACCCCAGCTGCGCGGCGACGGCGTTGGCGGCATCAAGCACGCCCACGACCGCCGCCACGCCGACGTCTCGCCATGTGGAGGGGCCGCCGGCGGCGGCGGCGGCAGCGGCGTGTGCACCGCTGCCGCCCCCGATGCCTGGCAGCGGCGCGCGGAAGGCTATGGCGACCGGGCGCGGGGACCCTTTGATGGCGGTCATTGCGGCTTCGTAGGTGGTGGTGGGGGCGCCGTTTACCGAGAGGATGCGCTGACCCGGCTGGACCCCCTGGAGGTCCGCGGGTCCGCCTGGAGCCACACGCAGCACCACCGTCGCCCCCCCCACTTCCTTGCTGAGAGTGACGCCCAATGGCCCCAGGCCAAAAACCGCTGTCATGGTCACCGGGGCGGCAGCGCCAGCCTCCGCACTCCACCCGCTGCCGCCGGCAAACCCCTCCCCACTACCGCCATCGCTCTCATTGTCAGCGGAGGCGGCAGCGGCAGGGGGGTAACCGTGGCTGCGGCCACCCGTGTTTGCGTTTGCGGTGAGCTTTTGCGTGAGCGTGTCGGAGCAGTAGCCGCCGTCCCCGCCGTCCTCTGCGAACCACCCCTCGTCCAGGGTCCCCGCGACGCCCCGCATGGCCTCTCTCGCTGCTGCCTCCGCTTCCTGCTGAGCACGCGCTCGCGCCACCTTCTGCTGAGCACTTCTGTCCTCCTCCTGCCGGTGCTCAGCAGAACTGCGCCGTTCGCGTGCGCGAATGCGCCCCGCGTCCACCCTCCGCTCCTCCAGTCCTTGTCCGTAGTCAACGCGCCAGCTGCCGTCACGGTGCTGTTTGGCGAGCACGGCTCGGCGCCACTCGCCGCCGCCCCCGGCGCTGCGTGGCGCCACCAGCACGCGCTCGCCCGGCTGCAGCACCCTCTCCTGCTGCTGCTGGTGCTGCCCCTGCTGTTGCTGCTCCTGCTGCTGCCGTTGCTGCTCATGCTGCTGCTGCTGGCGCGGCCGCCTGCGCGAGCTGCTCGGCGCACCCCCCCCATCGGCGGGCGACCGGGACCCGCGGTGACTGCCTCTAGAAGTGCGCATTGACCGCGGCTGCTCAGCAGCCCACGCACGCGCCGGAACCTGCTCAGCAGCACCCTCCACACTCCCCGCCGCCTTTTCTGCGGCCGCGCTGCTGCTGGCGGCTGCAGCAGCGGCAGCGCTGGCGTCAGCTGCCGTGGCGGCGCCCGCCCGAGCTGGCGACGGTGCTGGCTCCGGTGTGTTGCTGCTGCCGCCCGCTGCCGCTGGACTAGGTGCCTCAGCTGCCGTGCCGGCTTCGACTTGCTGTTGCCGGCTGCGGTATCCGTTGGTGGCGGCGCCTGGTTCCGCAGATGGTTCTGCAGACGGTTCCCCAGCACCAGCGCCCGGCCGCTCCTCACCTCCGTCGACGGTACCTCCTGCTGCCATGGCACCACCATCGTCACCCTTGCCTTCAGGCGTGCCATTCTGATGCAGCGCTATGTCAGCCGGCGGGTGCCCAGCCGCAGTTGTTGCTGATGGTGCCGTCTGCTCAGCAGCACCTGCGCCCCCCCGCTCATCTGCATCCGCCGCAGCCGCCGCCACAGCATCACCCTCAGTAGCAGCACCAGCGGCGGCAGCAGAGCCACTGCCATCAGCACTGCCGGCCTCCGTCGCTGCATCACCGCCGCCGTCTGCACCAGCGGCAGCCGCGCCCGTGCCTGGCGCACAAACGCCACGGTGCTGCTGCTCAGCAGTGCCCTCAGCAGCCTGCTCAGCGGCAGCTGCTTCTCGCCCCCCCCTTCGCCCTGCTCGTGCCGCATTCGCTGCGCCAGCGCCGGCGCCTGCTGCCGCCGCCGCACCACGCCTCGCCGCCTCCGCCCCTCCCCTGGCGCCTCCACTCCGCTCGCCATCACTGCTGCTGGCCTCGCCGCTGTCGTTCGAATCGGAGGCACTCTCCACCACACCGCTGCTGGAGCTGCTGCTGCTGCTGCTGTCGCTGCGCACACGCCCCCGCCTAAGACCCCCCCCGCCAGCCTGCTCAGCAGAAGCAGCGGCAGCGGCGGCGGCTGCAGCGGCGGCGGCGGCGGCCCCCCCCGCCCCCTCAAACAGCAGCGAGGCGGGGCGCGGGACCGTCGGCAGAAGCAGCATCATGTCCCCAAAGTCGTAGAGCCGCCGGTCGTTGATGCCCACCAGGCGGTCGCCCGCCAACACGCCGCCGCGGCGTGCCGCCCCCCCCTCCGCCACCGCCACCACCACCGCCCGGCTGGTGGCATCCCGTGCGACGCTAAACCCCAGGGACCCTGCGCCAAACGTCACGCGGTACTCCCCCCTCCCCACCCCGTCCCCCTCCCCTGCATACAGCCCCGCCGCCCCCCCAGGGGGCAGGGGCGGGTTGCAGAAGGGGGGAGGGGGGGGGCGGGGGGGGGCGGTCCCCGGCTGCGGGAGGGGGTGGGGGGTGCGGTGGGGAGGGGCGCGCGCGGCGGCCCGTTTTTCGCGCGCCGCATCGGCTTTGAAGGCGGCACGTGCCGCCTGCACAACGGCGCTGCCCCGCTGCCGCCGCCGCCGCCGCTGCTGCCGCTGCCGGGGGTCCTGGGGCTGCTGCTGAGCGCTGCCGTCGCTGCTGCTGCCACTGCTGCTGCTGAGCGAGTGTGCGTACGCGGTGGCGGCGTCTGCGAGCTTCTCTCGGTAGAGGGTGGCCGCCTTGGTTCGGTACTTGACTTCCACGGCGGAGTTGTGGACTTTGCAGCGGGAGAACCAGCCCTGGAGCTGTGCGTTGCCGCCGAGGCGCATGGCCGCCAGGTGCCGCTCCTCCCACCTGGGCACGCGACAACTCAAAACATTATACCAAGGTACACAAATAGTACCATAGCAGTATTTGTTAAGTGCGCACATGCCAATGGTAGCTGGTGTTATATGGACTGCATGTGCCGCCCCTCCCACCTGGGCAGCGACAACCAAAACAAACTTCTTAGTACTCCTGTGGTACTACTAGTAGTATTAGTTAAGTGCGCACATGGCAGTGGTCTGTGGCGTACCAAAAGTGCATGTACCGCAGCTCCTACCTGGGCAGACCTGTGACAATCAGCGTTTGTGTATCATGGAATGCGATTGTTGAAAAGCACGGCAGGTGGTTGTAAAATGCGCACATGGAAGCTGCTTGTAGTGTGTGTGTGCCAAGGGCTGGTGGCTCTTGTGCAGCACGTGGCGTTGTGTAACCGGGTGATGTGCAGGACAGTGAGCTGCTGAGCGCTGCTGCCCTTCTAGCCCTCAACTCTGTTGTCAGCCACGCTGCATTTGAGGCAGCAGGATGCATGGTCGCAGCCTGGCTGGCCTTGCGCTGCCTAGCTTGTGGCTCCTGCACAGGAGTGGTGCACCATATGCATATCATGCTTGGCACTATATACACCGAAGTGTCCACCTGCCTGGCCACGCGAGTGCGTAGCTGGCAACACTGCTGTTGCTGGAGAGTGCCATGTGAGCTTATCATTAACGTGGTGGCAAAAACCGAGATGGCACAGTCGGTGAGCTGGTGTGGCAATCTGCAGGCGGGCAGTGTTAAACAAGCAATTGTGGACGCACGTTGTGCTGACTGTGCCACCTGTAACTCAGTACGTGCACATAGTATATCTGTAAATGCTAGATGTATATTGAAGCATTGTAAAACATCAATGATGGTCCAGTCAACCATGACGTGTCATCAATGGCCCAGCACCGCGCCTCTACGGCCAACTTTGCAGGCACAATGCAAACACTACACACAGCAACCGCTACCTCGCCACATCTCCCCACTGAGCCTCACCTGTCGAGTGTGAGCGAGCGTATGGTGCTGACGTGGCTGCCAAGGCTGCGGTGCCTGCCCGCGCAGTGCAGGCACAGCAGCACGCCATAGCTCACGCCTCCCCAGTCCGTGTCATCCGCTCCACAGTCCATGCAGGCACTGTACAGCGATGACACCAGCAGCAGGGGCAAAAGCGGTGCTGTTGAGTGCAAAAGCAGTGCTGTTACGTGCAAAAGCGGTGCTGTTAAGTGCCAAAGCGGTGCTGTGGAGTGCAAAAACGGTGCTGTTAAGTGCAAAAGCGGTGCTGTTGAGGGTTAGCAAGCAAGCGCTACATAATAAAATTTAAACTGACGTCCGCTCCACAGTCCACGCAGGCCATGCACAGTGGCGACAGCAGCAGCAAGTACAAACGCGGTGCTGTTGAGGGGTAGCAAGCAAGCACCACATGAGTTTGCGGCTGTCATCCGCTCCACAGTCCATGCAGGCACTGTGGGGTACACAGCAGCCACAGCAGCACCAAGTGTTTAAATGATGGTGGTGGTGATAAGGGTTTAGCGAGCAGCACTGCATACAGTTTGTGACGGGCTCGCAGACAAGGGAACGGATGTCGGCACGTAGGCGCAGCAGCAGTCGCGTGGGGTTGTCGAAGGAGCGGAGGTTCGCAGCAGCTGCATTGCAGTAGCAACAGTGCAGCTGCAGCTGCACTGCAGCAGCACCACCACCAGCACCACCAGCAGTAGCATCGCCACCAGCGCAAAAACATTGATTACACGGAACACTTCCGCGAAAGTGTGGCACTCCTGTGTATAGCAGTCGTTGGCTCACCTGTTGCCTGGCATTGCCCTGATGGCAGCGATGACGGCTCGGTCGAGGGGCTTGAGCTCTTCCATCGTTGCAGGGCGCAGCCACACGAGGCAACCACACCCCTTTCCTTGCCTCGCTGAGCTCGCCTTCACAACGGCTTGCGGCACGTCATGTTGTGCCTGCCAAATGCATCCTTGGAAGCAGCAGCTGAAGAGCTGAGCGGGGCAGGGTGCAGGGTGTGAAGCAGCGCGTGCCCTCCGCTACTGCTGCTGCCGCGGCTGCCGTGGCGTCAGCAGCATCGTCAAACGCGGCGTGCAGTAGACTGCAGGGGGGGAAGCTGCATTGCTGCTGCTGTGAAAAAAAATGTTGCTGCTGCGTGCTCAGCGCAGCAGCAACAACACACACCAAAGCTTTAAAGCCTGGTGGTCCCACCACACACCACTCCCACTCCTAGGCAGCGACTGCCTACCTGGCATAGATGTTGATGCTGCGGCGAGCTGCGACTGCAGCCACCCGCTGCCGCTGTCATGCCAGCATCACTAGCACCACCAGGTTACCTGTGCGGCCGACACAAGGTGCGAGCGGCAACATGGCACCTATGTTGAGGTTGGTGCATCGTCGCGGCAGCACGAGAGCCATCGACACCCGCGCCAGGCCATTCAGCGGCCACACCAGCAGCAGCAGCCAAGGCAGAAGCAGCGTCGCCACCGCCACCGCCACCACCACCGCCAGCAGCGGCAGCCCAGAGGTGCTGTACGCAGATCTCGAGTACACCGTCACCAAGCTCACCCCCGACGACGCGGCAGACACCGCGCCCGCCGCCTCACAGCCAGCGTCGCCGTCATCAGAGGGGGGGCAGGCGGCGCCCAGCAAGCGCAAGGCCTTCAAGGCTCTGCATGTGGACAGCAAGCTGCTTGCCTACCTGGACAGCAGGGAGCTGGGCATGGAGAAGCCCAAGGCGGCGAGCCGGCGCAGGAGGGTGCGCATTGAGAAGGGGCTGCAGGCACTGCACGAGGTGCCGGACGATGCTGGCGCGGCCGCGACCTTTGATGTGCCCAAGTGGGCCATTAAGAAGGTGAGGGTTGTGTGTGTGTGTGTGTGTGTGTGTGTGTGTGCGTTGTGTGTGCGGTATTAGTGCGCGTATGGGAATGGAAGTGCTGGCGCGCGAAGGAGAACGCACTGCAATACCTAGCTCTTTGCCTAAGCGCTGTAGTTCCCGACGTAAACTTGAAATCAATAACTTTGGGGCGCCGGCACTGGCAGCAGGCAGGGCCTGCTACAGCAGTGAACTCTAATGTGTCCTGTAGTGGACCTAAAAAAAAGGCTAAAGTTCACTTGTTGTGTCCATGTGGTAGGTTTACGTTGGGTTACCTAGCGTGAGCGAAGACTGTGCCAAAAAAAAAGGGTTGCCAAGGCTTCACTATGTTTGGGCACACCCTACATCCACAGCTCCGACAGCCAACAGTGACAGCCGTCCGTTGCCAGAGGTCAAAAGCATAGCCGTGAGCCGACGCATATACTTCAGGAGTAAGAAGTACTTCAAGAATATTGGAGGTGCCACCCCTGATGCCACTCTCACTTGAAGGGTTTGTGCCGCGCACATAACTCCCATACTCCCATCTCTATTGCAAATGCACATGAAAACAACGACAGCACCTGCACCCTGCTTGTTTGTCGCCCAGGTGGCCTCCGCCAACACCGTGGAAGAGATACCGCAGCCGTGCGAACTGCCCGAGGTGGCCTTTGTGGGCCGCTCCAACGTTGGAAAATCAACGCTGCTCAACGCGGTTCTGGGGCTCAAGTGGCACCCGCTCTTTCGCGCCAGCACCTCCGACAGGTGCGCGTGCACTCACAGTTCAAGTTCCATAAGTTGAAGTTGTGGCACCCGCTCTTCCGCATGAGCACCTCTGACAGGTGTGTGTGTGCTCACAGTTGAAGTTCCACAAGTTGAAGTTGGAAAATCAACGCTGCTCAACGCAGTTCTGGGGCCCAAGTGGCACCCGCTCTTCCGCGCGAGCACCTTTGACAGGTGCGCATGCACTCACAGTTGAAATTTCAAAAATTGAAGTGGCAAGTGGCACACCCGCTGTTCTGCTCGAGCGTGTGCGCTCACAGTTGAAGTTTCACACGTTGAAGTTGGAAAATCAACGCTGCTCAACGCCGTCTGCGGCTTAAGTGGCACCCGTTCTTCCACGTCAGCACCTCAGACAGGTGCGCGTGCTCTCACAGTTCAAGTTTTTGTATTAGTCACAGAGACATGAGGCCACCTAGAGTTGAAGTTTACAAAGTTGAAGTTTACATTGCAGTGTGCGCCAAAATAGCGGGTCCAACTTTTGTAAGTGGCACCCGCTCTTGCACGCCAGCACCTCAGACGGTGACGGTGCGCGTGCACTCACAGTTGAATAAGTGGAAGTGGCAAGTACCCGGTGTTCCGCATGAGCACCTGTGAGAGGTGTGTGTGCGCTCACAGTTGGATTTTCACAAGTTGAAGTTGGAAAATCAATGCTGCTCAACGCGGTTCTGGGGCTCAAGTGGCGCCCGCTCTTCTGCGCGAGCACCTTGAACAGGTGCGCCTGCACTCACAGTTGAAGCGTCACAACTTGAAGTTGCCAGTTGCAGTGTGCGCCAAAGTAGCGGGTGCAGTTTCAGAAGTTGGAAGTTGTCATTTACAGTGCGTGCCAAAATGGTGGTTTGTCTATCTGTACGCGGGCCACAGCATGTACGGTCCTTGAGCCGCTGGCGTGTGCACGCGACGGGGTGCTGCCAGCGCTTCTTGGTATGCACTGCTCAATGCTCCATGAAGCACACAAAAGGCGCTGTCTGCGCCGCCAACCCGCAAATTGGTACTCTCTGCCAGTGTCAGGGGCAGGCATGCCGCACCTGGTCTACCACACCACCACTCTCCAGGCCTTGCGCCACAGGTGCTTCTCACTGAGACAGCCAGTTTGAGATGGTGCAACTTTGCACGCATGGCGCAGCGTGCAGCAATGCTAGCGTGTGCTGGCTCGGCCTCGGATGCCATCCTCACACTAGCATCAGCAACTTCAAATACCATTTGAAGTAACGGTACTAACACAGCACCATCCTCCTTCCCGCGCCACCCCCCTAAATCCCCCCCCCCCCCCGCCCAGGCCCGGCGAAACGCGCACCGTTGACTTTTTCCGCCTGGGCAAGGCCAAGCGGGCGCAGCTGCTGCTGGTCGACACGCCCGGCTTTGGCTTTGCCTACGCAACACCAGAGGACTCTGAGCGCATGCAGGCGCTGCTGCTGGCATACCTGCGCGGGAGGGGGGCGCCGCTGAAGCGCGTGTGCATGCTGGTGGACGCGCGGCATGGGTTCAAGCGCGCGGACGCTGAGTTTCTGGCGAGGCTGTATGCGAGGCGGGGGGGGGAGGGGGGGGGGGAGAACGCGCTTGGGCCGTACAAGCCGCCCAAGCTACAGGTGGGGTTCAGTGCGTCTGTCTGTAGGTACTTCTTGGTGGTACTAGTAGTATATATGTGTATGTGTGCTTCTGCCGGTACGCACATGCCCTCGTGTGTGGGGACTGATGCACAGACTTCTAGCCAAGTCTTGTGTACATGTGCACTTCGGAAGTACTTGCGACTTCTGGGGAGAACGCGCTCGGGCCGTACAAGCCGCCCAAGCTACGGGTGGGGCTCAGTGTGTCTGTCTGTAGGTACTTCTGTGTGTACGAAGTATGTGCTTCTGCCGGTGCGCGCATGACCTCTTGCCTGTATACTGATATGCATACTCCTAGCAAGTTTTGTGGCGTACATGTATGTACTCCTGAAGAAGTACTCATTACTTCTAGTACTTGTAGAAGTGTGTACAGATGTGTATACGTATACGCGCATACGACATGTACTTGTGAAGTACTCCATACTATAGGTACAAGCAAGGTACGACATACATCGCTGTGCAGGACCAACTTCGGCCGGTGGGCTGCCACATGCCAGCATGCCGTATACTTCAGAAGTATATACTTCTGAAGTACTTCTTGAAGTACTTCTTGAAGTATGTAGCACCTACTTCATACCTGCGTGGCTGTACGTCACGAGTGCAAATCAATATTAATTATGAAACCGCAGGTGCCGTGTAGACGCGTGTGCGCTTGGCTGCAAAGCATGTGTGCGTGCGGCTGCAAAACGGCGCTGGTGCCGGTGATGTGCAGTAGATCGGTGCTGGGGTGGTTGGCAGTGGGTGTTGTGTGCAGGGCTGCGGAAAAGTAGGCATGCACGAATACTGTGTAGTACCATGCTTGATACTTCAGAAGTATTACTTTTTTATTAAAGTTTACAGTGTTTATAAACGTGTCCGTACGATATACTTGCAAGTGAAAAACGAGACTTATTTTGTGTGTGTCTGCCTCTGCGGTAGGCACTGGTGCTATGGGTGGGGTGCTGTCCCTTGCTCTGCAGAAGGGGGCATGGCCGGGCCGTAATAGAGGAAATGGCTGAGCTTTGGCTGAACTTCCATACTTCCAAGTATATCGGACCTTGAAGGCGTGCAAGCCGCATGTGAAAGAAACCAAAAAGGTGACTCACCGCATGTGCGGGATGCATGTATTTGCTGGTTGCTTTTGCCGCCGCTGCAAGCTGACTAATGGGCATGCCGCAGCTGGTGCTCACCGGGCGTTGCGTGCCTGAGCGGTCATCTAGGAAAAATCAACCATGGCTGGCGGTGTCGTGCTGTCCTGTCATGCTCACAGTTGAGCCTTTGTTTGCGTGTAGTCATGGGTCACAGCGTATTGGATGTCCGTGATGCACAGTAAGTACTTCGGAAGCATGTATGGATGTGGTGTAGTGTATACTACTACTTCAGAAGTACTACCAGTAGTTGACTTATTTGGAGTACTGCATACTGCTGTAAATGTGTCAGCACCATGTGCATGCCGTACATTATGGATGCCGTATTTTTGTGTGCGGAAACACGCTGTAGTATGTAGAACATACTCCTTGTACTTTCTGAAACCCCCCCTTTTCAGCATGCACTGGCCCACCACTCTCTGTGTGTCATGCGTTCCCTGCAGATACAGTAATTGTGACTAAATGCATTTGTGTCATGCGTTCCCTGCAGATAATCGTGACCAAGTGCATTTGTGTCATGCGTTCCCCGCAGATCATGTTGACCAAGTGCTGTGCACCAAAGGGGGCCGGGCTGCGCTATGGCTGACTTGCCATGCCGCATGTGCTTCAAGGGTGTAGAAGTTACTCCTTGTAGAACAAATCATACCCCGGCCCATCACAGTCTCTTTGTGTCATGCGTTCCCCGCAGATAATTCTGACCAAGTGCGACCTTGTGCAGCGCATGGACCTGGCACGCCGCATCACTCAGGTAACCACACCACGCCACTGCCACCGCTGCTCAGCAGCATGTAAACCCCCCTGACATGTGCCTGAAAAGAAAAGCTGTCTGTAAGTGTTATCAACCCCCCGCTCACCACCACTTGCTGCTGCTGCTCAGGAGTCTGTTCATAGCCCTGGCTCTGCCTAAAACCTGCTGCCTGGCAGCTGCAGTAGGAGCAGCTGCCGTTGCCTGGGCGGCTGCCATGCCAAACCGCTACAGTGGCAACACATGTGGTGTGCGGTGCCTGTGAAAGTGTGTTGCTGCAGAAAGCTGTCATGTGCAGACCTGCGCTTGCAGCAAGTTGGTGGCCTGCTGCCAGCTGCTGGCTCTGCCTCAGCGGCACTCCCACCAGCCATGTGGCGACAGCCGTTTGCAACGCTGCCGCTGATTCCTGCTGCCGCTGCTGTTGAGCTCGCTGGTGCTGCCGCTACGCATACAGCTTCTGCTGCTGAGCATACAGCTGCTGCCGCTGAGCACACAGCTGCTGCTGCTGCCGAGCACACTGCTGCCGCTGCTGCGCACGCTGCGGCCGCTGGGCACAGTGCGGCGGCTGCCACCGACCACACTGCTGCTGAGCACACTCCTGCTGCTGAGCACACTGCTGCTGCCGCCAAGCACACTGCTGCTGCCGGCCACACTTATGCTGCTGAGCACACCGCTGCTCCGGCGCCCGCGCGTGCTGAGCAGGTGCGGCAGCAGCTGAACGACGTGACCCCGCGCGAGACGCGCCTGCCCGCGCTCATGGTGAGCGCCCTCAAAGACCAGGGTCTTATCGACGTGTTTAAAGAGCTGGCAGGGCTCGTGCCGGCGCCTCAGAGGCGGCAAACCAGCGCCGAGCGCCCTCCTGAGACCAGCACTGCTGCTGAGCACGAGCAGAAGCGCGGCGGCAGCGCGGCGGTGCCGCACAGGCAGGCGCAGCAGGAGCAGCCGCGGCGGCAGCGGGCGCAGGCGGGCTCGGGTGTTGCTGAGCAAGGCCAACTTCATTTGGAAGTTGAGGGAAGCGGTGGGGACCGCCGTGACTGGGCCAGCAGGCGCGCGTGGGACTCGGAGTCTGAGGATGAGGCGCCTGTGCCGAGAAGGAAGCAGGCAGGGCAGTCACACGCCGGCGCGCGGCGCAAGCCGTCACGCTTCCGCACCTCTCACACCGGCAGCGATGGCCCGCCGAACAGGGGCGGCGCACGAAGGAAAGGCTCGCAGCGTACGCAGCGTAGAAAGTAACGTGGGGTTTTGAGGTTGATGTTACCACGTGCATGAGTCATGCCACTGCTGGTCTTTGTGTGCCCTGGTGTTGTTTGTGGGGGTCTGCCGCTGCCGCTGCTCAGCGGAGCAACGCTTATGTTTTGTGTGCATACTTTCATTCATCGAGGTACCAAACCATGCATGCACACTCTGGCATATGGCATACGGCGTATTCCGCTAACTGTGTGACTGACTACGCCTATCCCAGATGTGAGGTAGAGTCTCCAGGCGGCATGCAAGTGCCGCGACTGCACACAGCACATTTTTGTCGCTTCAGCGCACCAGCAGACTGCGCTTGCATGTGTGCGATCTTTCTTTTATGAATGATGAGTCATGACTCGGCCAGATGTTGCTCACGACACAACGACACGAGTTAAAAACCCTCGCGCCACGCACGCATTGCGCCTCTAGTTCAGAAATTGGTAGGCAGCGGGTGCATGACGAGGCGGCTGATCAGGCCGCTTGGGCACGCCGTGCCGTGTAGTTTGGCAAGAGTGATTATTTAGTTGTCAGCCGTGCGCTGTTGGCACGCTGTGAAGGAAACCCCGAACCCCGACCGTGCGGGAGTTGCGTCAGTCCGGGAACAGTACCTGAAAACCTTCCTACTCTGAGAAAGTTCCTTGCCCCCGGCGCGTCCCGGTGTGCCCGTTGCTTGCACCCTAAGTAAACCAGGTGCACAAAGTGCGTAAATAACGACACTTGGGGCGGAACACGCGTGTACACGCCCAATTCATAATCCCGCGCCCTCCAATCGTCGACCGCGGCGGCGCACACAGGGGGCTGGCCGGGCTGCGGAGACCAGCACCAGCGACCGGGCGAGCATTGGCGTGCCCCGCACGCTTGTGAAAGCGGTCAGACTGTGCTGCGGTCGACATGCCATCGACTTTGCATGTGACCAATTGGTGACCAATTGCAACTGCAACGACGTGGAGTTTAACTTGCTCTGGCGTTGCGCCTCTCCCGAGGCGAGACATCTGTAATAATCCCCGCTCACAACTGTGAAGTCAGCGCAGGGGCAGTGCACTTGGCATTTGTCACTGCACATGCGCAGCAGCTTGCAGGACAGGCCTGTGTGAGTGTGGCATTCGCCGCCAGTGCACATGCAGGCGCCTGCGACCAGGCTTTGTACCCGCACCACACAGGGGCGCACGTGCGTGCACGCCCTGTGACACAGCAGCACAGTCGAACACAAGAACATGCCGGTGTTTCAGCTCTTGTTGTAAATGACCACCGGAACCGATCCAAGCGGCAGTACCGCCCCATGTCTCATGTGATGCATCTGCTGCGCTTGCTGGACCCCTTGAAGGCACGCGTTTGCAATTGCTTATTGTGCTGTAGGTGTTTGTTGTAAACCAGCGGCTGGTGTGCCCGCCGAGGGCGCGTGGCACCTTTCAAACGGCAATCTGCGCTTGTGCGCGGCAGCTGCTTTTACGTGCTTGCCTTGCACGGCTTCGCTTCGCCGTAGAGCTACGGACCGAGTTGGCCTGCCGCTGCTGTGATCACTGCTTTGTACCGCTACATTAGCTGCGAGGCCAGTTCGCGACTGCACTTCGCGTGATGCATGAGGTAGGGACTCCAGACGGCTTATATGGCGGGCCGGCCTGCCCACTCAGACGCCCCGCTCGCCTCTCGGCCTGGCTCCGGTGGTGGTGCATGTCAGGCTTGATTAGACAACCCTGTATCCTGTCAGTTACCAAACCATGCATGCACACTCTGGCATATGGCATGTTTCGCTGACAGTGTGTGACTGCACCTATCCCAGGTGTGTGAGGTAGGAACTCCAGGCGGGTTGCAAGTGCCACACTGTGACAACTGCCAGTCACAGCACATTTGACGCTTCACCACCAGCAGCAGATTGCACAACCGTGCCATGATGTGCGGTCTGTCTTGATGTGATAGGTCATGAGTCATCGATGATCATGACATCATGACTCGGTCGGACGTCGCTCACATCGCGCGACAGCGGCGACACGACACCACACCGACACGATTAACCTTCGCGCCACACCCATTGCGCCTCTAGAGGCGGAACAAATTTCCTAATCCCGCGCCCTCAACTGTCGACCGCGGCGGTGCGCGCAGGGGGCTGGCCGGACTGTGGAGACCAGCGCGGTCGACCGGGCGAGCATTGGAATGCCCCGCACGCTTGTGAAAGCGATCAAACCACTAGTGCACTGTGCCTGCTCGTCATCGGCTTTACACGTTTTTTAAAACGGCCGGGTTAGCTTTCGCCGGCGCTGCGCCTCTCGAGGCGCAATGCATCTAATTCCGCGCACAACGTTAACTGTCGACGTCAGCCTCCGGCCGGAGGTTGGCCTCCGCGCGCAGACAGCGCCCCATGGCCAGGGGTCGCCGGCGAGCGCAGACAGCGCCCATGGCCAGGGGTCGCCGGCGAGGGATCGCAAGCTTGTGCGCCAGCAGTACTCGCATGGCAGCTGTCGCTTCACGGCGGCACAGGGCCCGCAACGCTTCTGCTCCGTGAGCCGGCCAGCTGCCAGCCCGTTGCCAGCAACATGGTCAGCGCAGCCTGTGCTCTGAAGGCAGCGGCTCTCAGCGTGGCGTGGGTGGTCGTGCTGGCGCTGGCTTCTTCCGTGCTGGCGCTGGGCTCGAATGCCGACTCCTCGCCCGACCTCGTCGTCGGCGTCGCACTCATGCCCTTCTGCACCAGCGAAGCACTTGGCCAGGACGCGGCGAAGTACACTATCGACCGCCTCTCACTGCAACTGCTCAGCCTGCGGGTGCAGGAGCAGCCGCCCCACGAGGTACCGCGCTACTTTTGCAAGCTGCGGCAGTTCGTGGGGAAGCGCGAGGACGCTGCGGCGCTGCTGCGGGGCAGGCACGTGGTGTTCATGGGGGACAGCTTGACGCGGTGAGTGGCCTGTCCACTGCTGTCATGAGGCGTGGCACACCTGCGGGGCGGCGTTGCGGGCCCCCCACTAACTGCAGCATCAGTTGATTGTGGTGGTATACATGTATATATATATATATGCTTCAGCCACGGTGCCTGCAACCCCCACTTGAACGCACCACATCTCTGTGATGGAATCCGCGCTTCGGTAGGTGCGAGACTTGCTGGTGCCCTGGTTAGGCTCAGGTTTTTGCATGGTTCACCCCCTTGCACGGGTCACCCCAGGGTGACGGCCCCTACCGGCGGGGAGACCTAGAGTTTATCGCTCCTCGATGACTTTCCATTTATACTCTTTGCAGGTCCCACAGGAACCCTGGCGTGCCAGCGGCTCAGGCCTGCCGCTAGCAGCAGCTGCGGCTCTTGGGTTGTTCACAGAACTTTGTGTTTTAATGTGCATATGCTGCCGCGCATGTGCCATGGCAATCGAGCGTGCTGGCATACATGACATGCTCTCTTGCACTTATGCCCACAAGTGCAAATGAATACAACTGCATGGATCTGCACTTCGAAGTAGCTATTTGCAAACACGTGCGGACAGCAAACGGCGCATTGCCTTGCACACGTGTGTGCCGTTGGGTGTTGTTGCGGCTGCAGGTACCAGTACCTGTCGCTGGTTTACTACCTGGAGTTTGGCACATTCGTCAGCCCAGTGCCGGAGATGACGTTCAAGGTGGAGGGGTGGCCAGAGTTCTACGTGGTGAGAGTCATGTTCGCGGCTGCTGCTGCTGTGAACTATCATTTGGGGTATTTCGCTTTATCCTTGTTTGGTGCGCACTTGAGCTTGAAGCTACTACGGCACATGTGAACAATCCGGATCACCGCGCGTCCTTGCACTGAGCGCGGCCTGCAGGTGCTCGCTATAACATAATTCGAAGTACGGTATCTATTTACATGAAAACTCAATCTAGGAGCGATAAACTCTAGGTCTCCCCACCGGTAGGTGCCGTCACCCTGGGCGGACCCGTGCAAGGGGTGAACAAAGCAAAGACAGCGCCTACGAAGGCAGCAAGTCTCGCACCTGCCGAAGCGCGGATTCCATCATGGTGTGTGCGGCTGGTGCTGCTGTAAACTCTCATCTGGGGTGTTCCGCATGGCGCGGGCATCGCTGGCAGGTGCTGCAGAGGTTGGCGCAGGAGGGGCTGGCATGGTATTTAAAACATTGCTGGCACAGTTTTTTTTTGTCATCAAAAAGGGCGCTGTGATTGCCTGTCAAAAGAAGTGCGGTGCACAGGCCAAATTTTGTGGTGGCCTGAGTTGAACGTGTGGAGTACTGTTTGCGCCTGCTGAACTCTCATTTGGGGTATTTCGCTTTCGCTGGGCTTAGCGTGTGGGCAAGTCACAAGCAGAAAAGCGGCATGTTGGTGCCACTCTGCACCAGATGTGAACGCGCGTTGAACACCCCTTGATGTAAACTGCACTTGAGGTTGAGCTCCTTCGCTGGGGCACATGTCGCTGCAAGGCCCGCAGAGTGGGCAATGTGGTGCTTGTTGTGGTATAATGTCAACGCTAATACTTCTAAAGTATACCATTGGTATTATGCCTTCAGTCCATGCCTTTTTCTGGTTACCAACAAAGTACTATTGATATTAAGGTCCTTAGGGGGTGTAGACTTCGCTCGTGGAAGAGTGCTGCGTTGATCAGCTGCAGGCATGTAGTAGCAATTTCAGTTGGGCATTATGTGACAGCCACCTACAGAGCTGCCAAGTACTTCAAAGTCTAGCTTTTCCATGAGGCTTCGTTACTTTAGTACTACTGTACATGTATGTGCACCATCTACACGAATGGTGTAGCAAGTGCATAAACGATCTCATCATGTACACTCCTTACAATGCACGACAGAACTGTCATCGCTCACCACCTTGAGCCTGCGGTAGTAACTACAATCATGACCTGCATGTGCCTGCCTGCGCCGGTGCTCGCTGCTTCGCATGGTGGCACATCTTCGTGCAGCGATCGACGGAGTGGCTGCGCGGACATGATGCCTGCGACTGCTCGCGGCGCAACAGCCACGAGGTCATAGACAACAGGTACGGTACGGCCTAGCCCACCCATGAACTACTCAAAGCTTCGTATTTTTATTATGTGCCACCTGGTACTGTAGTACTTCAAAGTGTTAGTATATATATATGTACCAGCCACGCGGTCATAGACAACAGGTACAGCCTACCCCACCTATCAACTATTCAAAACTTCATGTTGTTGTCATGTACTACTTCGAAGTACACTGTAGTACCTCAAAGTTTTTTATGTGCACAGTGTATACTTTGTTTATAATATATACTAGGCACCGTAGTACTGCTATGTACTACTGCGCGCTTTTGCCAGGCGGCGGGCGTGAAGGGAGATGATGTCCTGGTCCATGACCGGCTCAAGGGCATGCTGGCGCGGGTGCTGCGGGAGTACCTGCATGTGCCGGTTGCCTGCGAGTCACGCGCCCCCTTCGTGTCCTTGTCATGGGGTGGTGCGCAGCCCCGCCGACCAGGCACCGACATGCCCAAGCGTATGGACCTTGTCCTGCCTGAGCATGCATTCTCTGCTGAGGTGTTTGGCCGCCGCCTCCCGCTAAGGCTGGATGTGTCGGTGGTCAAGCCGCAGTGCGCCGCGCATGTGCGGCAGGCCTCCGTCCACCCTGCCGCGTGCTGCAGGGCCCGCCAGGCCTCCAAGGAGTCCCACTATTCTGGTTCTTATGACCGGAATTGCTTT
>JAULBY010026962.1:0-16785 GCA_032358315.1 Ophiocytium majus | reverse complement strand
CCGCCGCCGCCGCCGCCGCCGCCGCCGCCGCCGCTGCCGCTACCCGTCCCCGCCCCTCCCTCGCTGCGTGCACAGCAGCGGCTGGCAGCGAAAACTCTAGCTCCGTGCCACCGACGTCGCCACAGCAGGCCCTGGCGGCCGCCAGCTGCAGCGGGGTCATGCGCGCCCGCCGCAGCGCAGCAGCCCGCGCTCTCTCCCTCACCGCCTCCCGCTGAGCAAACGCCTCGGCGTCCGCACGCGCCGCCGTGGCACGCTCCCATGCTACCCTCTCCCCCTCGGCGCGGGCGGCTGCGGCGCTGTGGGCGCCCTCCGCCGCCATGCGCTCCCTCTCCTGCTGAGCACGTGCGCGCTCTTGCTCAGCAGCCGCGGAGTGCGCTTCTGCTGCGCGCATGGCGTGGGTCTCTGCAGCGGCGCGGCGGGTCTCTGCGAGGGCGGCAGCGCGCCGGGCAGCCTCCGCCTGTGCTGCGGCTGCACGCGCTTGCTCCTCTGGGTAGGAGGTGGGGGGGGGTAGGGGGGGGCAAGGGGCGGCAGGGGTGGGGGGAGATCAGCGCGACTGTTTAGTGCAGCACTGCGCATCTGGTTGTGTGTGTGTGTCTGCGCGCAACCTGCGGTCCCCATTTTAGGTGGCGGCAGCGAATCTAAAGTTCCCGCGTTCAGCAATGCGTAACGGTGGCAGCAGCCACCGCCGCGCACACATGGTAGCGCCCCTCTGCGGCAGCACAACTCGAAGGGGCAGCGCCAGCCAAGAAGCGCAGGCACACACGCAGCACCTGCCCGGCAGACGCCTCGTGCTGCACCGCCCGCTTTCATATCATCTCTCGAGCACAAAAGCGAAAGCCCAACGTCACCATGGAAAATCACTCCCGCTGCAACACCTGTTATCGTAGCATTCCTGTAGAAGAACACCAAACAAAAGCTGCAACCCTTGAAGGCGTGCAACCCGCTCTGCGCACCAGGCCTGCAGCCGCCGCGCCTGGCGGCTCCCAGTATGCTCTAGCGCCATGGTCGCGGCCTCACGCTGCGCTGCCTGCTTTGAAAATTTTGTACCACTTGAACGAGGGTGAAGCCGTAAAAGCGCAACGCACTCTACACTCGCACCTGCCCACAGCTGCCACGCCTGGCGTGCCATGGCCGCCGCCTCGCACTGCGCCGCCTGCTTTGTATACTTCAGAAGCATCTTCTATACAGAACAAGAGCTAAGCCCTAAAAGGCGTGCAACACATTCTACATTCGCACCTGCCCACAGCCGTCGCGCCTGGCGGATCCTGGCGTCCTCATGCGCCATGGCCGCCGCCTCGCACCGTGCCGCCTACTTGCATAACAGTTCTTTGACCAAAGAAAGAAGCCCCAACACCACCATGGCAAACACCTCGCGCTACGCCGTCTGCTGCTGTCTCGCTGTCTGGGGGAAAAAGCGAAACCTAAAGGTGTGCAATGCACTGCATGCATCTGCCCACATCCGTCGCGCCTGGCGGCTCCTGGCGCACTTCCACGCCATCGCCGTCGCCTCACGCTGCGCCGCCTGCTTTTCTACATACTTCCGAAGTACTTCTAACATCTGATACGCAAGACAGAAAGACGAGAGCCATAAAGGGCGCGCAACGCAAATACTACTAGTAGTACTTTAGAAGCACACACCTGCCCACAGCCGCCGCGCCTGGCCGCTCCTGGCATTCTTCTACGCCACAACCGACGCCTCACGCTGCGCCGCCTGCTTTGTACCATACTTCAAGTATTTCAGAAATGATTGATACGGTTCAAAACAGGAGCAGAGCCGTACAAGGCGCGCAACGCATTCATGAATACTTCAAAATGACGCACCAGCCCAAAGCCGTTGCGCCTGGCGGCTCCTGGTGTCCTCACGCGCCATGACCCCCGCCTCGCGCTGCGCCGCCTGCCGCGCCGTCCGTAGCGCGGTGAGTGCCGGCGCCGCACGCACGCGCACTTTTAGGCCACGCCACAACGCCTGCAGCTTGCCGGCGCTGTGCTGCTGCCTTACCTGCGAGGGAGCGACAGGAGGGGCACTGCATGTGAGGGCGGCACACTCGTAAAGGGGCACCACTGCTAGAAGTACGAAGTACTGCTAGTACTTCAAGAAGTATGTGATAAGCTTGCCGGCGCTGGTTTGTGATAAGCTTGCCGGGTCTGTGCTGCTGCGCACCTGTGAGGAGCCACAGGCATGGAGCAGCACGCGCCAAACAACATACTTCAAAGTAGGACGGACGCCTTTGTGCCAATGGCTGCACTGTGCATGCACAGGATTTTGTACAATGTACCGCGATGAGGCATACACACGAAAACGCGCACATGCTGTAGCAAGTACTGCTGTTCTGTTATAAGCTTGCCGGCGCACTGCTGCTGCTGCACCTGTGAGGGAGCGACAGGGGACAACACATGTGAGGACGCCGCGCACGCACACAAAGCACATGCTTTGAATACATGTAGATTGAGGTACAAAGTACTTGAACTACTTTTGAAGCCTGTGATAAGCTGTGCCATTCCTGACTGTCGCCGCACCCGTGAGGGCGACACGCACACACTCGAGTACTGGAAGTTCAACTGTGTGCATAGGTATATACAGGTATACAATACCACACGCACTTCAGAAGTATGTGCATAAAACTACTTCACAATGGCCGCGCTACAGCTTCAGTGCCACAGCGACTGCACCTTCCCGGCGCTGTGCTGCTGCCACATCTGTGGCGGTATGTGACACATACGCACACAGAAAAGCACTTCAAGTAGTAGTTCAAAGTACACGTGTACGCACATCCTTCTGAAGTACTACAGTAGCACTACAGTAGTACTACAATAGTACATTATCGCACCATGTGCACAGGGCTTTCCGCGCCCTATGCGGAGTTTAATAAAAGTACATTATTGCATGCACTTTGATAAGCTGGCGTGTACCAAACCTCCAGCTACCACCGGCAGCGGCACCACCATCCCAGCAGAGCCGCCTACGTTTTTGAGAGCTGCAACATCACACGCGCCATGTGGCGGCAACCAAATCACCACACGCATGCACCTGTGCCAGCTCACCTGCGCAAATATGGCCTGCTTGCACGCCCGCCGCTGTGCCAGCAGCCGCTGCCGCTCCCGCTCCAGCCTCACAGCCCCCCCGTCCTCATCCCCCACTAGCAGCGCAGCCACAGCTGCTGCATCTGCAGCTGCTGCGGCTGATGCTGCGGCTGATTGTGGTGGTGGTGTCACTGCCGTCGCCGCCGCCGCGCGGGCGGGTGCAGCTGTTGATGCCGCCGCCGCTGCCGCCGCCGCCGCTGCGGGTGATGGTGGTGGCATTGGCTGGTGCCGCCCTGCCACTGCTGAATCTCCATTGACACTGCAATTGCGGCTTTGTGCGTTAGCTGCCGGTGCCACTGGCTCTCCGGCGGCCGCCACAGGAGCTCCACTGCACGGTGGCAGCTGCTGCGCAGTCGCACTCTCGTTGCCGCCACCTCTGCCGCCGCCGCCGCAGCTGGTGCCGCCGCTAACCTCCGCATTGTCAGATAAACACATGACACCGGTATCGTATTCTGGGGCTACGGCCAATGTCACGCCAAGATCACAGGTGCTGCTGAGCACTGGCTCCTCAGCGCTGCCCGCCTGCGCTGCTGCCGCGGCGGCACGCGCGCCCGCTTCTGCAATGGCAGCCGCAGTGTCCCGTGCTGCAGCCTCCGCACCCGCCAAGCCGCCCAGCAGCATCTCAACATCGCCTAAGACCTGGTAAATGGGCTCTTCACGATGTGTTGGTTCTGGAGGTGTTGATGGTGGTGGTGCGCTGTCGCAGTGGTGCTGCTGCTGTGACTGGTCCCGCTGCTGCTCTTGGTTTGGCTCGCTCGTGCTTTCCAGTTGCCCGGCCACCATGTCAGGGTCGAAAATGGTGTGCTGCTGCTGCTGCTGCTGCTGCTGCTGCGACTGCCTTTGCTGCACGCCTGCCCCCTGTTGGCTATCGCCCTCCTCCTGTGTTTTTGGCACTCGCTCCTGCTCCTGCTGCTGCTGCCGTCGACCCTCGTCTACTTCTGCCGCAGGCGCACCAGCAGCAGGGGCACAAGTTTTCCACAGTATCGGAGCCCCAAGAGCTCTTCCCTTGCTGCCTCCACCCACCTCTGGCGGCAGCGCCAGCGGCGGCAGGTAGGGAGGAGGTAACGGTAGGCCGTGCAACTCTCCCAATAGGTCGGTTGCATGCTGCAAGTAACCCTGCACCCCTTGTGCTGACTGCAGCAGCAGCAGCCACGCTTCCGATTTCTGCAGGGGGGCACCAGCATCCTCCTGTTGGACAGGCTGCCGCAGCCTTGGCGAGGCAGCAGCAGCAGCAGCACCTGCGGATGTGTTGCTGGGCGGTGCCTCGTCACTTTCATCGCTGCTGACGCTGCTGTCATCGCTGGATGATGAGCCCTCCAACAGGTGCGACTCCAGCAGCTGTCCCCAGTAATCGCCTTCGTCGCCTTCGCCGCCGCATGGTGGCGTTACTGTTGCTGATGGAGCCACGGCGCCAGGGGCAGGCAGCGCCCGCCACACATCCATGGAGGGGGGGGGGAAGTGACTTGCCTTCCGTTTTGCCGTTCCGCAGAACGTTTCATGCGCCCCGTGCAAGCGTTGCGTCCTCCTTTTACCGCAAGGCGTAATGGAACTCAGTAAGGCGCAACATCTCAAAGCGGCGCACACTGCTGTAGATCTAGAGCAGCGCTGCAGGCAGCCTGCAGTCCCGCAGGGTCCGGCTCATGCCAAGTGGCAATGGCCGCAGCAACAAGCCCTCACACACCGAGCCTGCGACGCACGCACATATCCCACTAGGTGTTGCCTTCGCCCACACCCGGGTCAAACACCGACGAAAGGCTCCTGCCGATGGGTGCGCTGGCGGCGCTGGTGGCGGCGACGATGCTGCTGCTGCTGGGCCTCGCGGCTCATGCCCCTCAAGCGCAGGCAGCACGGCGGCAGGGCGGTACAACAGCAGCAGCTGCTGCACGCCCACGAAAACCGACCTGCGACAACCCTGGCGACCTGCAGCCCATGGTGCGCTCACACGCTGACCTGGTGGCGCTGAACGACACCGTCAGTCTCAGCTGCCAAGACGGGCTGGTGGTCAACGCTACTGCTTCTTGGAACGGGACGCTCAAGCTGGGGTCGTCGATAACCATCGGCTGGGGCACGTCCCTGACGTTCACCAGCGCCACGTGGCAGCCTGACGCGCCTCGGCCTGCGGTAAACCCGGCCGCACGCGTGCACATGCCTGTGCTAAGCGGATTCTACCATGTCTCCATTTTTTTGGTGGGATACAACAGCAGCGCAGCCGCCGAGGCCGGAACCGGCAGCTCTAACGATACTACCATCAGTCGCAGCAGCAGCACCAGAGGCCTCTCTACTGATAGGACCACCACCAGCGGCAGCAACAGCACCAAAGGCCGCTCTATTGATACGACCACCACCAGCAGCAGCAGCAACAGCAGCAGAACCAGTGGCCCGGACGACGATGGCACAGAGCTGGTCTTGCGGGGCCTGCTTTTGCGCGACGCGCGAGGCGCAGTGGTGGTGGAGCGTGGCAACCTGAGCGTGACTGGGTGCGTTTTTAGGAACAACTATGGTAAGTGGTTGCTGATGCACCGTTATGCTCTGTGCCATGTACAAGCAACGCATGGCACTGGTATGCACCAACCTGTGCTGTACTTGCACACCGCATGTCAGCTCGCTTCAATTGGCTTGGAAGTTCATGCATGTACCCACCAACACCAGTGACTGAGGGAACATGCCGTGCCACTGCAACATGCTTAAACCCTTTCTTAACTGGGCACTTTTACGTTATAAAGGGCCCCATACGGCGGCACACCTCCACGCCCAAGAGGAGGTACCCCAAATGGGGTACCGTACTTCTTCGTGCCAATGTGTGCAATTCCTGATCGGACATGGCCTGGTGACGCCGCGTCCTATGGCAGCATAGGGCGTAGCTGTGCTAAACCACCAGTACACAGGCACGTGTGGTGCATGGCGGCGGTAGCGGCACTTGGGGTTACCCCCCGTCAGGTGGTGGACCACACCAGGCAGCGCAGCAGCAGCAGTAGCAGCAGCAGCAGTGCACCCGAGCTTTGTGCCAAAGCTAAAAACTAAGCTTGCGTCACCCGTCTGCGTGTCCGCACATGCTTCTGCACTGCCGCTCCGCCTGCCCGAGCCTTGGTTAAGACTTGCGCGATATAATAGGTGCTCAGCGAACATCATGGTGGTGTTGTTCATGTGTCAGACCCGGTCAAAAATGACCCTTAAAACCAGGGCTGTTGAGGTGCGCATGGCTGCCAGTGTGGTCCTCGCTGTGGTGTGCTGTATGTGCGCCGGCTCATGCGTTTGCTGCAGGGCATGCATAGTATTACGAGCAGCTGCAAGGCACCTCTTGCGCCACTGCTGCCCGCAAGTAACGGCTGCTTGTGCTGCTCTGTGAACTTCGTGCGCCTGCAGCTATGCGCATTGGTGACGGCAGCAACTTTGGTGGGGCCGTGCACATGGACAGCTCACTAGGCTCCCTCTACTTGGGAAAATCGCTCTTCACATCAAACCAAGGCATGTGCTCGCAACCTGTATAGTAGTACAACCCCATTTGCCCCTGTCCAGCACATGCCAACACAGGACACGCGCGTGGCATTGCCACTGTTAGTACAGCCATGTGCATACATTGTACTGGCAAGAGTCACTGGTGTGCGTGCATCAGCGGTCATGCGCATGGAGTGTGTTGCTGGGCACACGGAGCCTGCAACACAGCTGGGCGCTTGAAGGTGTACAGTAAGCAGCTGGTTGTGGTATGCTATAGCCGTCATCACTGCAGTGTCAGGCAACTGCATTTGGCAATGCGTGGCAGCACACACACTCTGTGCATGTTCATGCACGAGGCCAATCAGCAACTGTACTAGTTACGTGTAACACCTGAGCGCCACTTGCTGCATTGTGCTTGCCTGTGTCTGAGCAGCTGACAATGGCGGCGGTGCCATCTCTTTTGAGACATCTTATGGTTCTGTGGCGATCACAGATTGTGTGTTCAGGGACAATGAAGGCAAGTCATGCGGCATTTCTATCTACCACATGCATGTGCCATTCCCCAAAGTTTCTGTTTCATGCAGGTTGTGAGCAGCATGCCTGGACAGTGTCACACTGCAACCCATCATGATTTCACCACATTGTGTCTAACACCAAGACACATCCATGGACAGGTGTTTGGTGGAACCAGATTTGCCATTAACGTGCGGTTGCAGCCAGTTCTGCACTTCAGGGAGGGGTGGTGTGTACGCACTGCCCAGCCCAGCTGCTGCAGCATGCTGTGTGTATTGCCAAGTTGCCCTAGCAGTCAGTAACTGTTGTGGCCCTAGATCTCACACTCTGAAAGACTTGAGGTATGTTGCAGTGTAGTACTACGTTTTTCGTTCCGTTGTCATCTGTGGTATGTGTGTGTACATTGTTTTCCCGTACGTGGTTAGGAAGGGCATCATCATGCCACGGACACGTCTGTAATGATGGTGCTCACTGACAGGCACATGCCACTTAAAGTAGTCAAACAGAATGCCGATGAGCTAGGCTTAATGGAATTTTTGAGCCGTTTTTGGTGCACGACACATCAACACCAAACCAGGCAGAGGAGAGCGCATCCTGTATGGTGCACTTGTGGTGGTAGGGTGCACATAAGGATTCAGTCTGCTGAGGGGCTGTATCCGGTGTCAACAGCCAAGTGGCACAATGTCATATGCTCTCCTGCTCAACCAATCTTGGAACACCTTGCAGTGCATCTTAAAGTTGCTGTCTAGTGTATGAACTGTAAAACGTCTAACCGCTGGGAAGTGCTGCCTGTTCCTCAACTTGTTGTCCACAGCTGTTTCTGGCTCTGGTGGTGCATTGCGCATTGAAGCTGACTTTGGTGACGTGTCCATCCAAGATTGCAGTTTCGTCGGAAACTCAGGCAAGTACCGTACTGCAGTACTTGTGAAGTATGTAATGGAGTCGAGCCCGACAATGACAGTGCTAGTTAAGATGGGTACGGTGTTCAAAACGGATCTTATCCAATGTACTTCAGTACAACATGTACTCCAGTGATTCGGTGCTCTCTACGACGGGGAACGCGTTCGTCAACACCCCCCCGCCCTTCACCGAAGTGCCTACTTGTAGTAGTAGGCCCTGGTAGCAGGTGTTTGCTGCCGCATGTCACTGCCGCGTGTGAAGTGCACCTTGTCCACTGTCCAGGGTTGTTCTTGACCATGATGATCTGGTGGTACACTGAGCTGAAGGTACACGTACGCACACGATGAATGCAATGCAACACACACTCGGCTTTCGGGGGACCCCGGGGGCATGCGGATTTTAATTGCTCTCAAAGGGCCCCCAGCATTGTAGACTGTGACAATGTGTTGGCGCCGCACTTCGTGCAGGCACCATCTGATAAGGCCGGGCCTGGTGGATAAGACTTCCGTCTCAAAAAAAGCGTAGGTGCTCCATCCCCAATATCTGTGGAAAGGGGTGGTGTCTCAACTTCCAGTATCTTTTGAACTAGATGGTAGACTCAGTTTGTACTTCAGAAGTGTATGGGCGCTGTAATGGAAGATGCCAAGTCCTGTTCACTTGTGCTAGTAGTATGATATGCGTAACTGTACGCCACACGGTTCAGTCAGACCCAGCACTTCACCACATTTCAGAGTATCTGGCATCTCTGCACTTACACAGTTTGCTCTTGCAGCAGCAACTGAGTACCACTAGTTGTGTCTGGCAATTTGACAGCCGGTTGGAGATTTTTCATGCAATGCTTCAAAGGCGAACTCTAAAATAAACGCATCGGAACCCATGTGGCATGCTTGGCTGCCATGGCAAAGGTGTCACATCTGCTTCACCTTATCCCATTGTCGCAATGCCATGTAGCAAAAGACATATGTTGTTCTCTTCCTGGCTGGTAGCATGTGTTTGGTTATGCACAAGTACTGACTGTATTATGGCTACACGTACAGCAGGCTTAGTCCAGGCTCAGCCTGGCGGTTTCGGTTGACGTATATTGCATTTCCTTGGAAGGAAACCCATAACTTATAGGCAAAGTTTGTCCCACCTCATGCGCACCTGCAGTACTTAGATGCTTGGACAGTAACGGTTACCGTTGCTGCTACCTTCAGCATTCACTCAATAGTGTGGCGACGGTCCCTTGCTCTGTGGTTGCAAATGGTGCTTGGTCATGGTCACCGTGTCTGTGGGGCGGTGTTTGAACTGAACAGCTGAATTGTGTATTGCACATTGGCACACCTGACACAAACAGGCGCACACATGTCTCACCAAAAGCATGAGGCATATGTAACCACTGGTGGCACTGTGTGACAGTGCAGCAGCACGCGGCATCTGATGCCAGTACCTGCTGGCGAGTGGCGGTTGGGACACTTCTCTCTGAGCTTAGGATAGTAGAATGCGCTGTGGTAGGCAAACTCGCAGCACACACTTGCAGGCAGGGAGCTGCAAGCCTCTTGCGGCAGTCAGCTGCGGCAGCCGCGCTAAACGCTTCATTTATGTGCACCTGTGGCTGTTAGTAAGCCGTGTGGTAGATGCCGGGAGTGGGGTGCTGGCGGTAGCAACGAGAGATAAGATGGTGTCATGCGTACTCGCCATCATGTACAGGGCACTCAGCAGGCTAGCGTGTGCATGCACCAGGTGCACCAGGTCCTGCATTACCTATGAGCTGCTGTAGTATCTTTTTAGCCAGCCATGTCGAATGGCAAAGCAAGGGCTGCTTCGTCCGAGAGTCTACAATTTCACTAGTTGCATTCTGAAATGTATGGGTCGCGGCAATTATTCACTGATGGCATCGAGACGCATGTCTGTGGGTGTGCGTACAACGCATGTGTGCCGGCTAGGCGCTGTTGCTGGAGCTATATAGGTACACCTACGAACATCTGTCCACTTGGCCAGGCATACTTCATGAAGTATATGGCATGCATCAATGACATTGTGTGGGTTCGGGGTATAGACAGACCGCACTGTACAGTGCGGTATGAGGCACCTCACTGACTGCTTCATTTCATGAATGGTACTGCCAAAGTTTACTGCATGTATGGGGCCATGGGCTGTTCGCGTCAGTCTCGCAACCATTGTGGCTGATGTTTTTTTCTGCAGCTACAGTCTGTAACTTGAAGCACTGTAATAAACCTGGCGGACAGCCTGGCAGGCTAGGCAGCCTTCTTGAAGTAAGTGAGGTGACGGCTAACAGGGCAGGCGAGCACCGGCTGACGCATTCAAAATCGTTGCCTTCCACACCTTCGGTGCTTGACCCCAAACTTGCTCGCCGCAGCACCTGGTGGCACAGGCGGGGCAGTATACAGCACATACACTGATATTGTTGTAGCACGCTCAGTGTTTAGCGATAACAGCGCAAGCGGCAGGGGTGGCTGCATTTACGGTGGAGGTGGTGCTGTGGGCGCTAAGCTGTTACGCGCTCAGGACTCCATGTTCCTTGGTTGTGCATCGGCCTCATCGGGAGGAGCTATTGCGGGTTTCGGGGGAGTGCGCGTCAACAATAGCACCTTTGAACGATGCACCGCCCTCCGGGGGGCGGGCATATATGCAGGCATGAGGGGTGAAGGCAGCCCGGGAATTTCCATCTGGTCATCCCATTTTGAAAGCAATAGCGCAGCTGTAGCTGGCGGCGCTGTGTTCAGTGCCTCGGCATTGCGGTATAACGTAAGTGGCTCGTCCTTTGTGGGCAACACCGCGCAATACGGAGGGGCGGTGCTGTTGGGGTTTCGACGTCAGGGTCGTAGCACCAGTACCAGCAGCAGCAGCAGCAGTGACTTTGTGCCTGGGACGACTGTCACAGTCACCACCATGAGGGATTGCAACTTCACCGACAACTCAGCCCTAGTTGCCGGTGGGGCAGTGCTGATCGATGGGGACCTGGTCGCCTCCTCCAACAATGGCAGCACCATGTCCGGCATGAACTTCAGCCGCAACACAGCGGCCATCGGGGGGGCACTTCTGTCTACCGCCACACTCTGCCCCGGCGGTAAGATGTGCATGTGTGCCTGGCTCTTCGCAAGCAATAGTTGTCCATGTTGATGCCTGATGATATTTTGCAAACTACTGGAAAAGTTACTGTAGTGCACCACTACTGGTGCCATAGGGCTGTAGCACTCACACACAGCCAAATCACAGGGCACCTAGCCGCTAAGCGGAGGATGTGCGCAAGACTGTTTATCACTATAGCATGGTTTACCGTTATAGTATTCAAGTAAAAATCGCCCTCAAGCTGCACACCTTTGTGCTGATGTGGCGGCATCTTTGACTACACACTTCAGAAGTATGCTAGTAGAAATTGATCAACTTAAAAAAAAACCGTAATGTCTTGCTCGAGCAAGTCGGCTGCTGCCAGTGACTGCTAACTTCTTGAAGCTGCCAATCTTGGATGTGCTGCAGCAGCGCCAATAATCATTTCTGCAGAACGTTGGTTATAGTAGCAGCTGCTTACTGAAATTCACGTGGCACAGCATGCATTTGCATGCCTGGCCCAGCTAAGCTATCAAATACTACTGTAGTACTTATCTGAAGTACTAAAGAGCATGCAATGTCAAAAAAGGCAGCAACCAGTGACACGTGCACGCTAGCCAATTTGAAAAGAATATGCGGCTGCATGGCGCCTGAAATGATGGTTGCTTTCCACCATTTGGGGGACACAGCCAGCATGGCAGTCTTGGCTTGTGCGCTGAGATGGTGCCCACACGCGCTGGCATCTGCACATCCGAATGCTGCCCATTTAACGCAGTTGGACACTTCGCTTTTTTCCTGGCGTGTGCAGGCGTGCTAGAAACTAAGCTCCAGTACAACAGCTGGGTGTTCCAGGACAACAGTGCGGACAAGTGCTTTGATGGCGGCTTTGGCTCCTCGCTCTACTGGCTACTACGCAAGTACACATGTGCCGACATGGATGCTGTACCAACAACACGCGACCCCATAGCACCTGCAAGCAGCAGCGCAGTGATACTGGCTTCGTCAACAGTAACCAGAGATCAGGTGACAGCTTTGGACGGCACTCTCTTCAACATCGACCAAACTACGCATGTCTGCTGCAGCGCTGGCTTCTACGCTCTTCATAATGCGGCCACTAGTGCCTGGCAGTGCTCCATCTGCGATGGCCTCAGCTACACCTGCCCACAGGCGGGCACAACAGTTGAGACCATCTCGTTGGCGCAGGGTTACTGGAGGGGGGCAGCCAGCATGGCAGCGCAGGTCGTGCTGCATGAGTGCTTGAACACCGACGCATGCCGAGGCGGGTGGGTGTACATGCAGGCAGACAACACCTCAGCAAGCCTGGTGGCAGCCAATCAGTACTGCGAGCAAGGGTACACGGGCGCATGTGAGTGACACTGTATCTTGCCAATGTGTTGGCGGCATGGGTGTGCCAACATCCTGCTGATACACAATGTCATGTGGCCTGCGTGTACCTGACACTTGCGCACTCCCAAGCTCCAGTATGATACATTGAGGCACTCACCCAATCATTGCTGCACTGCTGTTGCGTGTTCACAGACTGTGCGGTGTGTGATCACAGCGCAGGATATGTCTCGACTGGCACTTACCAGTGCGGACAGTGTGCTCCTGGCAACCTGGCTGCCAGCTACATAGCGATCATCATGGCATGCCTGGTGGTACTGGCCGCAGTCGCTTACGTTGTCCCGGTTTGGACCGTGGATGACCAAGGTCGGCGAGCGGCATGCTCCTCATGGGCATCCATGCAGCAGCACCTGGGAGGGCAGCGCTTTGGCTGCATGAGCAGGCTCAGGTTCAATGGCAACCACTTGCGTGCCCCCATCGTTGTGATCCAGGTGCGGCACACATAGCAATAGTGGTAGCAGTACCAGTAGCACTGACGTCATGTATCATCATGGTGCTGGCACCGTCACTGCGTACGTTGCGTGCAGCTTGCAACAGGTTTGTGCACTGCCAAGGCATTCCGGCTCGCGAAAGGTAACACCTGCAGTCAGGCATTGACACTGCTTAAGGTTATCTAACTTCTGGCAACTAAACGTGCAGAAATGCTGGTGTCACACTGTGTAGCACGTGTACCCAGGCCTGTCAGGTGTAGCAGGCACTCGCCTGCACTTTTGTAGTCATTTGTAGTCAACGGATATCCATATATACAGGAACCGTCGTGTGCTGTAGCGGACACTGGTCAGGCGCATGTGCTGGACACCAACACATGCACTGGTGCTCCGCACATACTCATACACGTACTTCTGCTGCTGTTGCTGCTGTACTGCTGTTCGCAGCTCATAGTTGGTCTGATGTCCATCACCGGGCTGCAGCTTGCAGCACCATTCCAGGACTTCATACGGCACATTTCTGTGCTGCCAAACTTCGGATTTGCTTTTGGCTGCATCTTCGACGCCAGGTAAATTAAGGGTCGCTTTCAAATTGGTATGCAGCTGCAGGTCCTGCATCTTTGTGGTACAGCTCCTGCCAGGTTCCGGCCCTGCCAGGTTCCGGCCCAGCGCCACAATGTGTCATGCAGCATGCAGCATTTGCTGGCATGGTACTCTAACTGCTCGAGCAGCTGGCCTTTCAACTTGTGACACTAAGTCTTGTCATGTTGTGCAGGCACTCTGTCATAATTTACCTACCACGGTGGAGGTGACCACACCGTCCGTGCTTTTTGCACAGCATTTCAACATGCCCACAGTGTCACGCCCTCTTCAACAGCTGACTCAGAGGTGTATTTGTACGTGCACGCGTCATGTCATTGATAGTCTGCCTTGAATGGCTGCGACTCTGCACATATGATGTGTGTGACACCATGATGACAGCTGACTTGTCATAGTGCACGCCAGTTGGGCACCATATGATGACAACATGACAAGACACTTTAGGGCGCATCATTCAAGACAGCTAAATGCCGCATCACCTGTCAGCATAAATCAAGTACCCGGCAAGGCTTGCACTCGGCGGCGCACCATCATGATCATCATGGTGCCCCCGATTTGATGTCTGATGTGCTTCCCACGTGCGCACCCTGTGCCCTTTGTGGCGTCACTGTGCCCTCCCCTGCTTGGCCTTCTGATTTGTGCTCCGCACCTGCTGCTGGCCAGCTTTTACCAGCGGCTGTTGTTTGCAACACTTGCACCACTGGTCCCTGTTTTTGCTCTCCTATGCTCGTGGACATGCGCGGTGTGCCGGGAGCGGCGCTTGAGTGCGCGCGCCGGCCAAGCTGCGGCATCCGCCTTTCGACACGAGGCGCTGCGCCGACACTTCAGGGTCTTCCTGGCATGGACTTTCCTCATTTACGGCTATGTGTCAAGCACCATCTTCCAGACGTTTGCGTGCGACAAGGTGGAAGAAGTGGGCGTAGCGTACCTCCGAGCAGACTACGCCATCATCTGCTACGACCACACGTACTGGTCCTACTTTGGGTATGCGCTCGCCATGGCGGTGGTGTACCCGTTCGGCATCCCGGGGCTGTACCTGTACCTGCTCCTTCGGAAGCGTCGGCAGAGCTCGAGCTCCACCCACAAACAGGCCGGCTGCCCGCCGAACGGCACGGTGCCCAGCATGCGCTGCGCTGTGCCAGTGGAAACTGCCAATTCTGAAGTTGCTGCTGCCAGTGCTGCCATCGACTCTCTACTCCAAGCTTCCGCCTTCATATGGGAGGACTACAAGGAGAGGGCGGAGTGGTGGGAGCTGGCAGAGTTTGCACGGCGACTTCTGTTCACGGGGTTCCTGGTGGTGAGTTCCCATTCTTACTTCAGCCAAGGTGAAATGTAAAGAGGAAACCAACTACCTTGAAGCTGCCTTGTCGCCCGTAGCCAAATTCACAAGTTAAATATTTGTGAGGTTGCAGTTTTGTCTGGTCGACGCTGTCAGCCAGATTGCGTAGAGTAGCATTACATCGTGCCTCAGCTGCTGCAGTGCACTTGCATTGTCTTCCAGGCACCCCAGAGCGTGTGACATGCAGGTGGCACGCTGGTACCTTCCCTGCAGGTGATGGCACGCGTGCGCACGTGCATAAACAGTCACAGCTGCACACCAAGTCAGTGACGTTTTGTGCGAGGTCGGCATAATTGCCAAGCAGTTGTGCACTAGTTGGTCCTGCAACCCCGATTGTTGAACGACAATGGAGGCTGTAGTGGTGAAGCCAGTGCTGCATGTGGATGTCGATTGCAACAGCTTTCTATCGCCGTTGTTCGTGGCTGCAGCGGTGCTCCCGGGCCTGCTTTGGACTGAACTTCGGTTCAACTCAAGTGGTAATCACCGTGTGTGACCTCCTGCACTGCTTTTCGATATCTTGACCTTTGAAATTTCGATCCAGCTGTTGCAGTACTGCATTTTCAACGTCTTGCCAAGTGACCCATCAATTTTCGATTCTCTCCTTGTGTGGTCTGTGTTTCCTGCAGTTTGTCATGCCAGGTACTGCAGGCCAAGCGGCGGCGTCAGTGCTCCTGGCGTTCGCATCGCTTTTGGCGTTTGCGTTGTGGCGTCCACACAGGGAGGGAGCCATGCACTACCAGTACTTGCTGGGCGCCATTGTGGTTTACCTTACCAGCATGAATGCGCTGCTTATGAAGGTGGATGTGTCTGACAACCCGCAGTCACAGCAGCTTGTAGGGGGATTGCTGATTTTTCTTAGTTTGGTTATGATTGCCGCCTCGGTTGTATGCACCTTTTTTTCCAGCGGCTTGTCTGATTATCGGCCACTACAGCACGCCGCACGGCTTGTGCGCGCCAGCCGCAACAACTTCAAGTTGACGGGGCAGGCCAAGTTACAAGCTGGCATCTTGTCAGAGACTACTAGTAGTACCTGGTCCAGCAAGTCACAACCAGCACAGCCTGACTCGGAAGAGGCCCAGCGTGCGCCTTGCCATACTCAGTCCAACAGCTAGTCGCACCTTAGATCGAATACGAACGCTGCGTGGGTGCGTTGCCTTTGGCCTTGATGCTGCAAAGTACACCGCTTCTGCATTCGACGATTCGCTGCTTGTGGACCACCATGGTGCACTCGTTTAACCACACGTGTGTGGTGCGTTGCCTAGCTTGTGCAGCTCCTCCAGGTCCCAGTGCTGTAGTGCCAACCCAGTGGCACTTTCGCGCGAATGCACAGTGACTCTTGCGCATTTGCGCGACTATGTCTGCTGCACTGCATCGTGATATGGCGCGCGTTGTCGCATGCTCCCACCCCTGGGTTTGGGGGCCCCGAGGGGTGCAGGCGTATACGCGCGTAGGGGTGAGCACCCTAGCGCAGCTGCTCTGTCTGACGCCCTAGCAGACACGCGCTCTGCCCTGGCAGGTCGAACTCTAGCCCGCACGTAGCTTCAGCAATTGTGTTGCACCTGGGGTGCATGCCGCTTGAGTGGGTGCTATCATGATGAGTAGGGTATGCGTGCGGCATGACACGACTTCGAGATGACTTGACTTAATAGTTGTGGCCGCCGCGCCTGGTTTCGACTGTCATGAGTCATGACTCATGACAGTGCACTGTTCTGGACCTGCATGACATCGTGCCGGCGCATCAAGCGAAGGCGTTTGCAGAGGGGGGTTTGGTGGCAGCGCCGTGTGCGCGCTCCATCTAAGTTAGTTGAAGTGAACTCCGCCAGCAGCCATGGGCGTTCGGCGAAGGCCAGGCCCACAAGTGTGCATACGTGTGGAGCTTGAGCAGCATACATACATGTGCAATTGCATGCATATGCTTGGGGCGCGGAAAGCCCTGTGCACGTGGGGTGCGGTTGTTGATGTTGGGCTGCAAAGCCCACACTGTGCACAGGCAGCACAGGACTCGCAGAGGCAGCACGCGCACACACCGCTGGG
>JAULBY010026951.1:0-16786 GCA_032358315.1 Ophiocytium majus | reverse complement strand
CTTCGGTATATGTTTAAGGAAATCCAATTTAGTTTCGTGAAACATTGCCCTAAGAAGCGCTCCAACTTCTTATCGTATTCGTTTGTACTTTATAAGTTTTGTGAACTTTTAGAGCTGGATGATTATTTACCGTGCTTTCCCTTGCTCAAGAGTCGCGAGAAGTTATATATGCAGGATAAGATTTGGCAGAAGATTTGTGAAGATATGGGCTGGGAGTTTATCCGAACTGTTTAAGCAAGGATTTATATATTATGATGAATTCTTGATTATAAATAGTTAAATATATTTGATGAAAGTTGTCAGGATACTTTTTAGCCGTTGCTATTGCAATGGCGTGTGCCTTGGCACTTGCTTCAGAACATACGGGTATTAATAGTTTAATATCCGTACGTAGTTTATCCATTGGATCCCTAGAGATTGGTGACAACTTTTCGGGGTTGGTTTTCCGTACCGGCGGTCTAAATCTTTATTATAATAGAGACATATTGAAAATGCCTGTATATGTAGGATTTGATATGGGTATCCGCAATTTGGCGTATTGTATTATTGAACACGGGATTTCTGGGGAATGGTCCATTGCCGCCTGGGATAACGTAGATTTGCTCGAGGGCGGTGAAACTGCCCAGACTGCCAAATCGTGCGTCGGCTGCGGTGGCGGGGCAAAGTGGATTTGTGTAGGGGATGGGACAAAATGGTGTAAGGCGTGTGCTACCGGCGTTCGTGTCAAGAAATCGGCTACGGCAAAGCCGTCGCTACCCTGCTTACCCTGTGATATGGGAGCGAAAGAGCTCAAGGCACTGGCTACGGGTCGTGGTGTGGATACCAAGAAAATGAAAAAGCCCGAACTGGTGGCATGGGCGCAGAAGATGTACTTAGTTCCCTGGAAAGCGGTCAAGACAATGTCGGTTGGTTTAGATACGATTCGTAAAGCTATGGATACCTGGCTAACATCTGTACTTTCATCAATGGCACGGGCTGAATTGATTCGGCTGGAAAATCAGCCGGTAATGAAAAATCCTACTATGAAATCGGTACAGATTATGCTTTATACGCTATTGGCACATCGTTTGGAATCAGAGTATTTTTGGACCGGTAATATTGACTTTGTCCACGCCGGTGTCAAGTCACGCGCTGTAGATTACACCGATATTAGCGGAGCTTCAGGAGAGTATAAGGCACGTAAAGACGGTGCGGAAGCCGATGTGACTGCGATTTTGGCAGCGGGTGGGGAAAAGGCTTCTGTATGGGCTAAGTACTTTGCGGGTCGCACCAAAAAGTCCGATTTAGCCGATGCTTTCCTTATGGCATATCGTCTATAAACGTTCCCATTTCGTCCAAACATAATTATAATCATACTTACATACGTGCGTTGGCTTTAATAAATCAAAATAACATTTAAGTTTTTCATCATTGGTTGGAGAAGGGTAGTGGAACTGAACAATAAGATAACGAATATTCATCTGAAAATTTTTGGAAAAAATGTAATCTAACAGGTCATACTCCGCGCCTTCAATATTAATATGTAGCAAATCTATTGTAGTTATATTCTTCTCAGATAGAAAATCGAAGAAATCACGCATAGAACAGTTGTTGGCATTATTAGAGTTTCCATCCGCCACCATACTTGTTGCATCATCTGCCATATTCATAAAAAACTCAAAATTGCCCTTGCCTAATCCATATGGCAATACAGTAATGTTTGGATGTGAGGCACACGCTTCAGTTGCCTCATTTGCAAATGGAATCATCGGTTCAAATGTGTATATTTTGGATTTGTATAAGTCGGATAGTAACTTTGTAGTATACCCCTTATATGTTCCTAAATCGATAATAACAGAGTTAGAATTCATATTCATTCCCTCAACATATCCGTGAAACATATTATCTGCGTAAAACCGTTCTACTTCTCTCATATTATATTTTAGATATATATAAAATATCTAAAATATAACCGCAACCTAAAATTGATGAACACACCACTATTTTGGAGTTTTGAGTCGCTTCATAAACTGAATCTCCTCAGTTTGCGTTGCGACAATTTTATCTAAAAAGGTATTTATAGTCTTCTGTTTTTTTTACCTACACGGATACTTTCCTTATGGCGTACCGGCATAACCGAGCCACTCCGTCTTCATTAGATTTTTGAAGGCAATGAATTCCATATCAGAATCTGGTGTATACTGTTGTTTTACCCCATTGTCGCCCAAGTAATCGAAATAATCATAGTGGGCGTCGTCGTCCTCATTATACATATAGCACTGTATTGTTATACACGGCTCTGTGTTAGCTGGAAGATTTGTGAGTCGGTGGATCTGATTGAGCATCGGACTAATCCACGTCACGTCGTCCTTTATAAAATTTGTGGTGGCAAACGGTAAGACTGTCTCCTTTTCGTCGCACAAAAAGGGGAATAGCTCCACCTGAATAGTTCCGTGGAGTACACGAATTACCGCGTTGGCAGCGGAATGACTATGTATTGGCGAATAGTGTCCTACCGGCCAGATTTCCATCACATACGGCACACCAGGTGATTCACCATTATTTTGCCCCAAGGTAATGCGTAGATAGGTCTCTAAAGGGCGGGGCTCCTTGCTGAACTCCCTTGCCTTTTCCGCCAGGCGCTTATAGCACCAACCGTCTGGGCTATTGATACTCTGTTTGATAGCATCTGAGAAATTAGGGAACTCAGCGTCATTGAGGAGGAACTTCTTGCCCGTAATACAATCGTACATTTTTTGCGCCATAGGTGCCAAAGTCGCCTTTGGTAAGAATTTGCCACTTGCTACATCACTCATTGTTAGTTCATCGGTGTTTTTAACTTGTAATGACACATCGCATGTAATCGGATCACGTAGAAGTTTCAAAGGTTTGATGGTAGGAGTAATAAACTGAACAAGGGTTAGACTTTCTAAAAAAGCGGTAACATCATCACTGAATACATATTCATAGACAATTGTTTCCAGACGGGGTTCACCGATGCCGCCGTACAAGGTTTTATTATGAGTATCAAGGCTGAACCAATAATATACCCCACTCTTGTTGATTAATCCCGCCTTATTCTTGTCATCAATAAGTTCCTTGGACTCCGATGATGATAATATAAATACACGAACTTTATTTACAATAAATTCAACACCCAATCCTTTTGTTTTTTCGTTGTTTAATAAATAAAATGAGCAAGGCGTTGTATTATCAGTACTTTCAAATAAAACAATACCCTGTCCGTGTACCAGGAGGGGGATAACTGAACTGGCTCGTAGTTCGTGTAGAGGACGGGAGCGGGGTGGGGCAGAGGAGGGCATTCTATATTTTGGGCTCGGATATGCGTTTGGGAATCTAAAACGAAGGCGGAGGAGGTAAAAGAAGGAAACAATGAGCGGTCCTACAATCCGTATTTCAGATAGCGGGTCATTCCCCGAAATCTCAGCCAGTCAGGATTTGGGTCGTTCGCTGGATGTGAATCAGAACGACTTTGACCTCAATCTACTCGGCAATCAGCGCAAGATTGCGGGTTCTATGGGACGTCCGGCATCTCCGGCAGCCGAAATGAAGGCGGTGGATGATATTGAATTTGTCAGCCTTGACGATACAAATGTAACCTTTGATGTGAAGCCGTCCGGTAGTGGCGACAATATCCGTATTATGCGCGAGACGGGTCCCTCGGCTCCCATCGGTGGTGGCAGCGGAGGCGCTGAGCCATTCCGTCTTGGGAGCTCTGCGCCATCAGCTCCCACTGTATCATCGGCACCCGCTGTTGCTACTGCCAGTACGACCACAACTGCCACCGCCGCACCGGCTGCGAAGTCGTGGTTCTCCAGCATTCCTGGTTTGGGCGGCAGTGCTACGGCTACAAATGGCGCAGCCAACGCCGCCGCCGCCGCCCCTGCCGCCGCCGGTTTCCGTAGCTGGTTTAGCGCTGGTAGCGGTGGTAGCGCCGAGGCACCTGCTATTGCCGCAACACCCGCTATATACCTGACCCCCGAACAAGAAGCAGGGAAGAAGTCTGAAGGTTTAACCATTCTGGAGCGCATGGACCGCAAGGGTATTAGCGGTACCAAGATGTCTATGAGCAATACGCTGGAGGAGATTAACTCCGAGGTGGCGCGTCGTAAGGATTCCAAGGGACTTGAGGCATCGCTACGCTTCCAGCGCTCAATGCTCACAACGGTCACCAGTGGTATGGAGTTCCTCAACAGCCGCTACGACCCGCTTGGACTCCATCTAGACGGCTGGTCCGAGCAGGTGAACGAAAACATTGAGGACTACGATGAGATTTTCGAGGAGCTGTACGACAAGTACAAGGATAAGAGCAAGGTGGCGCCTGAGGTCCGCCTTATTTTGTCACTCGGGTTGTCTGCCGGTATGTGCCACGTCACCAACACGATGTTCAAGTCTCGTATGCCTGGTATGGACGATATTCTACGCAACAACCCCAATCTGGCGCGTGAGTTCGCCCGTGCCGCCGCAACGGAGTCGGTCGGACCTGGCTTCGCCAACTTCGTGTCGCTCGGTATGAACGGCGGACGTGGTGGCGGGGCACAGGGACCGCCGCCGTCGCAGCAGTCTCAGCAGTCGCCAATGCGCCAATCTGCCCCGCCGATGGAGGAGCCTGAAATGCGGGAGCCTGAGGGCGTTCAAAGCGGGGGCTTTATGGGTATGATGGGTGGTATGATGCCTGGTCTCGGCGCCGCAATGCCGTCCATTCCCACCGCCGGACCGCCCCAGTCGCAGACGGCGCGTCGTGAAATGCGCGGTCCCACCGGCGTTGACGATATTCTTCAGCAGTTGAATGCGGGTGGACGCCGTGATGCGGAGGAGACCAACTCTATCGGTAGCGCCTACACGACGGAGACAATGCGTCGCGCCGGACTCAATCGTCGCTCTCGTAAGACAACGGCGACCCAGCCGACGGGTAGCGAACTGACGCTCAACGTGTAAACAATTCTTCAATTTGTTCAATATTATTGAAACTATTGAATTTCCTGCTCCTGCTCCTGCTCCTTCTCTGGAAGCGGGGGCTTGGGGTTTGGCTTTGGGTCTGGTGCTGATGCGTGTTTGAGTGTAAAAAACTTCTTTGCGTTCTCTTCATACGTCTTCTTCTCCTTTTGAATATCGTGTCCACACCACGACGGAATGAGACAGTACGGGCTGTGCTCATTTGCAATGACCCAAATAATAGAAAAGAATAAAAGGGAGACCCAGAATGCCGCCGCCAAATTACGGGTTGCAATAAAGATAACTGTAAAGAAAAGAGCTGGACGCATCAAAGGTGCCGCTAAAAACTCCTCCTGCTTCTTTGTTAGCTCTAGCGAAAGAAACCGACCTCCTAAGTTGAGAACTAACATAAAGCAACCAATAATATACGGATTTGTATTCACAAACATAATAGCCTGTGATAACGGGTCTAATACACCACCAATGCCCTGAAATGCTTGAGTTGTATTATTATTCGGACTTGGATGAGGTGAAAGAGTTGGTGGTATATTTATAGGTTGCGACGGCGGCGATGGCATTTGCGACGGAATATTTACAGGGGCCATACCACCCATTGTTGGCGGGGGCAAATAGGGGTTCACTGATGTTGTTGGCAGGGCGGGAGCTGGTGGTGGATGCGGACCTGGTTGCCCCGTGAAACAACTACCACCTGTTGCCGGTGGAGGCAGATACGGATTTACGGACGTTGTCGGCAAGGCGGGAGCTGGTGGTGGATGCGGACCTGGTTGACCCGTAAAACACGAACTTACCGGAGTCATCCAACTACCGGCGACTTTCTTAGCACGTCTAGGCATATCCTATCCTTATCGTGGTGTGGCATTTTATTCGGGAGCCCCATTATTGCGCTTTTACAAAGGAAAGGATGATAGTAGACTGACGTCGGCAATCCAGAAAAATATAATAACAAGTAGTACTGAGGCAAGTAGCTGATGCTTTTCTGCTACATATGCAAGGGCTAATCCCGCAGCAAACCGTGCCGCAGGATGAAGCGCCGCATCGTTGAATCCAGAGCAGTATCCCTTATCAAAATCCAAAGAGAAGTATAATAGGAATACGGTAAGAGCTATTGCTACAATAGTACCGTAATCCATCCGGGAATCTTCTTACTAAGTGTTTGGTTTAATCTGAAATAGGGAAGGTGCTTACGTCCTTCTCCTGAATTGCTATCGGTTGTTCCTTGAGAACCTTCTCTACGAACCACTTCTTAGAGTTGGTGACCCAATCTACAGTGTTTGAGGCGTTGAGAAAACCCTCAGGGCTACGTGCCTCCGCCGACCATATAGATAGTAGGAAGAAGAAAAGGGCGAACGTTCCAGCGTAGAATCCCATCCAATAGCATACCATTGCGGAAAGAGCAATTAGGAAGAATCCTACTGGCTGAATGATGTAAAAACGGAGCTGGTGGGGAATACGGTTCGCTACAGCACCTAGAAAAACAACAACAATGACGGCTATCCACTTACTGGCAATAGGCGGGTGCCAAATGGGACCCGAAGGGTGAGAACCGGGACCTGGCGGCGGATTCATACTGTTTGTAATGGGCTCACATAGTTATTCACTAAAGACGACGGATCAATATCCGTTCTCAGAGTTACAGGTTGAACAAAGAAGTCTTTTCCAATAGACTTTATAAATCGTAAGCCGTTCGCCACATTTTGATTCGTATATTTTAACAACGTTTTATGCGCCGCAATCGCATCAGCGTCTGTCGGATTTGCCGGTTGGCACACTGTAACCGAATTTGTAGGAATATCAGTAGCCAATGGATTGGTAGGATTATCAAATGCTTCTACCGGTTTAAAATAGCGATTTGAGTACCGTGCTCGGTCCATCCACGCATAAATCGTAAGCACAACTGCAGCTGTGAACAGACCGATTGATATTAATTGAGACGTGCGCATCCTTATCTTGGAATAGGAACTTTATACGGTCCTAGCGCAGATGAAACCTTAGAAAAAATAGACATCCCTCGTTAGGGAGAGCAGATGTGCTCATTAGAAGAAGCTTTCACTTCCTTTACGGACACGTCCCGGAATGAAGATCAGGGACCCGCTAACGGTTCCGCATCATTATTTGCTTTAGATTCTGACAAGAAGCGCCGTAAGAAACGCCGTGCTGTTTTACCGCCTCCTGAGCCACAGGTGATTGAGCCTGACCGTCCCGCCCACCGCCCCCTACCTCCAGGCGAATTACTCGGTGGTGCGCCGACCAGCAACAGCAAAAACGGTAGCGAATCGGAAATGCTCAACGCCTTTGAAACCGCCGACTACTTCCCACATCCCGCCGAAGATGTTCACGATAAAAACGTATACAATCTCGAGCCCGACTGGGCAACTGTCTTTAATGATACATCCACGCCCGATTGGATTAAGAATCGTATGCCTCACCGTGAAAACGAAGCACCTCTGATTCCATCACCTTGGCTTGACGGTCAGTCCACGCTATGGCAGAAGATCGGTAAGAACGAAAAAACACAAGCCGATTTGAAAGGTGCCGAAGTTGCCGCCGAGAGCCGTCTTGACGACCTCCAACGCAAATTAGACAAGATGTTCCATAAACTGGAGCAAATGGAAGTCACAAAATCTGAATCCAATCTGCTTGAAATACTACTCTTTGTCCTCGGTGGCATCTTCTTAATCTTGATTCTGGACATCCTTGTCAAGCAAGGTACCCAGGCATCTATGATTATTGCCGCTGCCGGAGGTGGTAACTTATACAAACGATACATGCCGCTCCGACAACTGTCCCGGTAAACGTGGTATACCTGCCCCCGCACCCGCTGTAGCCGACATCACCAAAGACCGTGTAATAGGCGGTATAGGTGTAACAGAGGGAATGGTATCCGTTTCCGGCTTAAATTCCACCGTTTTCTTCAGCGGGGTTTTACGCTTTACAATATCAGGCATAGGAGCTGATGCTGTAGGCAACGTAGGCTTAGGCGTAGGAATCTTATAAGTCGTGGCAACACCTCTTACGGCATTCAGAACCTGACTCAGTGGGCTTTCGTGTTTACGATACACTTCATCGTGAGCCCTCCAGCTTACGAACAATAAATTCGGATGCGTGTATTCCACGGTATAACCTATATTCCGTAGATTCCAAACAATATACAAAATAGCATCACCAATATCAAATCGCGGAGTTCCTGGAATAAACTCAGGTACTAAATACCATAACGATTTCTCGTTGCCGGGAACACGCGCCACCGCTTTTACCTTATTATAAATCTGCTGTAAAACCATATTGTAAATACGTATTCGTGTACTATCCCGCTTGGCTTCCTCCGTATATAAGGAAGACGGCACAAGCATTGGTGGCACCAACGATCCTGACGACATCTTGATGTTATATGCGTAATTAATTTGAATTTCATTCCGCCGGTGCCGGTAGATGCTTCCTCGTCGTCTAGTCTTCACCGGTGGTGGCACCCGCTGTTTAGTCTTTGTTGAAGCCTTACTTGTATTAGAAGCAGAGGGGATACTTGAGCGCGTTGAAGAATACTGGGGGACCTCTGCTGGTGCCTTTTTAGCTACCATTATGGCACTTGCCGATTCAGTTGTCGGCGTTCGTGAATTTATGTATGCCACCGATTACATCAAATTCCGTGATATTGATATCAATAATCTATTGAATATCAACAAATCGTGGGGATTGGATAGTGGTGAATCACTTGTTCAAGAGATTGAACGTATATTAGAACTTGTAAAACCTGGAGCATCAGCGTACCTAATGTCTGATATACCGAGTCTTACAACCGTTATCGCAAATCTCAGTACTCACGAAATTATCCTATGTTCGGCAAAAACCCATCCCACTTTACGTGTCGTAGATGCCATTCGTGCAAGTATGAGTCTTCCCATCTTTTTCCGTCCTTACATCCATAAGGAGACAGGACATATATGGGTTGACGGTGCGGTGGGTGCGAATTTTCCTTGGGGGCTTCTACCCAACGATTTAGACCGATACGAATCACTAGGATTCACCTTTGATCACGGCGCAATGAAAACGCCGACAACCGTCGCCGAATATGTATTTTCTATGATCCATTTTGAAGGACCGAAGAAAATTAAGTATTTGAAAGACAAATTTCCTAAAAATATTATATGGTTTCCCAATTTACCTTTTCCTGCGTGGTTTATGCGTCTTAAACCCGAAGATTTTGATATGTTAATTTCTATTGGCACCACTGCCGCTAAAGAATGGCTTCTGTGTTTTACTGAGAAGAGCGCACGGCATTCATATTCACGGTATCCTCCAGGAAAGAGCGGAATCCCGCCGTCTTACGAGGACCGCTGTAATCCTTCACTAGATTGCCTTCAGAATCATACAGCAAAAACGTTGGGTAACCCGAAATCTTCAGACCCTGAACCGCCTCGGGGTTCTTCTCCGCCTCAATCGCATTACAGGCAACTTTCTGACCGCCGATGGTCATGGTAGATCCGAGCTTCTCAAACTCAGGCTTGGCGTGATGGCAGTGAGGGCACCAATCCACGTAGTACATATTGAACTTCCAAGGATTCTCAGAGGCGCCCTCTACAACGTCCTCAAAGCCCTCGCGACTGGGTTTGCTACGCGCCCATAGAACAATGAGACCGACGCCGACCGCTACTAACAAAATAGAGAGATACGAAAGTTTAAAGGAGAAAGCCATTCTTTACATAAGGAATAGAAAATGCTTTCTCGTGGAGGATCCTTGACGCAGTATCTTGTAAAACCCGATGGCGACGAAACCTGGTCGGTAGAGGATTGGAGCCGTGCGATGACGTTGGAAGCACGTTGGTCCGCTCTTGGTGTATCGGAAGATGAACGTCGCCGATATATTCCTTGCGCGGTCCTCGTCGCAAAATTTCCGGGGCTTGTTTTCCCTGATAGTGTTACCAAGCGTCTAGCAGAATTTGCGATTGAAAATTGAACCTGTGCTGGTTTGATTATATGATGTGTAAAAATGTCAAGTGGAAATAATGAATTTGATGCCAAGTTCTTTGATGATGCTTCAGCTGCCTGGATGACTAACAAGAAGAAACGAAGTAATTGTACGTATGTGTATAAGTGTACTTATAAACATGCGAACGGTAAGGCTTGTGATAAGGCGGTGACGATTCAAACTATAATGCGCTGTTGGGCACATCGCGGTCGTGTCGTCAAGAAGGAACTATGATTATAAGAATCCACCGGTTGCCACGTATTTACGAGTTCTGGTTCGGTCCAATGAACGGCGTTTGAGCGTCTTTTTAGCTCGGCACGTCTTCACCTTATGCGTCTTGATTTTACCGCACCCACTGGCAAACGTATTTAATTCGTTACAGAGACCGTCAAAAGAATCGTGGGGAATGTTTTCTTTGAGTTCTTGGCACATCTTTTTTTCAGCTTGATAGAGCCATTCGGTGACGGCTTTTCTACCACATGCGAGTTGAGGAACGTGAGGAACGGCTTTCTGCCACGCCTTTTGCCAAACGGGAAAAGGGAGAACATGGGGAAGGGCGCCCCACCATAATTTAAGTTTTGGTATTCGCTCAGCGATTGTCATCGTATTCCAACGGTTTTTAAGTTCGGGAGTTGCTGGATGCGGTGGCGCCCCTGGTATCGGTGTACTTGTCACATCCTTACAGGGCGTTGTATACGCAACTGAATAGAGGAAGTCCCATCCTATCATTGTCTGTTGAGTACACGATTGTCGCATCCACTTTTCGTATCGCTGTTTGACATTATGCCACGTTGGGTCTTTGCCGGTAATCAGTTTCTGTTCACGGAGTTTGCCGTTTACGCGGTTGTGAATACGATACAGCCATTCTGGGGCGTCTTTAGGATCTGTTGGAATGGGATCACTTGCGTAATACTCTGTCAGTGACGCACGGCAGAACTTACACGGCAGAACGTACGGCAGGGTCTCAAAAAACGTTCTAAAATGCTGTTTATTGAGGGTCGGCGCCGCAAACGAGATAAGGTGTAGTAGCCTCCAGCCACTCGGTCCCCAGAAGCGGGTATCCATCCTTACTTATAGTGACTATTTTTATATCAGTATATCTCGTCCTGTATATAGATTAAAATCTAACTACTTAACTGGTAATCCTTTTGTCTCTCGGCGAGGATAGCACGAATCTCTTCGAGCTCGTGAGCATTTACTTCAAGTGTTACCTTTGGCGGCTCTTGTTTTTCTGTCGCTGTTGCCTTTGGTTGCTCTTGTGTTTCTGTGACTGGCAACTCTGTGACCGGTGCTTCCACAACTGATAACTCCGTAACCGGTGCCACTGGTAATGGTTCTAGCTCCGCCTTCTTAAAGAATGTAATCTCTGAATTGTTTGTTAAAGACTGCGTTTGATTTGTAGCTGGTTTATGACTCCAGTCATTTCCAGAATATACGATTTTAGGAAGTCGTTCAGCTGGCTCAGATGCTGATACAGGTACAGTTACAGGGGCTACTGGTATCTGTTCTGGTGCTGGTGTTGCTAGTGCCGGTGATGCCGGTGGTGCCGGTGATGCCGGTGGTGCCGGTGATGCCGGTGGTGCCGGTGGTGCCGGTGGTGCCGGTGGTGCCGGTGGTGCTGATGGTGGTTTCATTTGCTCTACCATAAACTTTTTGAGATCCTCTAACTGCTTCATCACATCTGCTGTTGATACAGATGGTGGTGGCGGTTCGTGTGCTGCCTTTGCCGCCAAACACGCTTCGCACTTACAACCTTCAGGAAGAGTGGGTGTCGGTATTTTTGGTCTGATATATGTGGAACCCCCTTGGCTGCTAAAGGAACCCCCTTGGGTTCCAAAGGGACCCCCTTGGGTTCCAAAGGGACCCCCTTGGGTTCCAAAGGAACCTGGATTTCTAACAAAAGTAGAAGTGGTTGGTGCAGGTTCACGAATCAGCGTATTTTCGTATGCGTTATCTAGGTTATCGGCGTTGTATACATCATATGTATCATCCATTATTGTATTGCGCATGGGTCTGCGTAGCTGCGTTGGTGTACTTGCCCGTGTATTTGTTAGTTGTATACCTCCATCCACCACAACATCGTCCGAAAATGTGGGCGTAGGCGCAATAGTTACACGTGATTCTTTCTTAAGTATCGACTTTGGTGTCTGTGCTACAGCTGTAGCCTTTGGCTTCTCTGCGTTTTCCAAATCGGCGGTGTCGCCGGTCTGTTCGAAAGTGCTCTGTGCCGTATCAAGCATGTCCCGTGCGGATTTTGGTAGTAATGATTTCGGATCGTGTACAAAACTCTTGACCGAGTCCGGCACCGGCAGTGAGTCTACCAGTTTCGTAATTTGTGCCGAACGCCCCTTTATAGCTGTAACCATAGTACCCATTCTGCCTAACACGGTTGTCTTTGCCGCAGCGTCCGCCGCAGCTGCTGCCGCTAGTTCCTCCTTTGTTCTTGGTCTGCCGGTTGCTATTCCTGGCGGGGTCTTGACCCCCAGCGCACCCAGAAAATTTAACGCACCACTGCGTCGCATGGCGTTTGTTCCCATAATCACACCCATTAGACCCACCAAACCCAGTGATACCGCTCCTAGAATTATGCCAAGGGAGGAATTATCCGCAGCCGCAGCGACTACGATTGGAATAGTCGCATTCAAGGAAGGGGAGGCACTTGCATTTGTGAATAAATTGGGTGCTGGGGTGCCGGAGAAGCTCATACTACTACTAAGGGACTGTGAAAAACTGCCTAATACTGAAATAGACATAGAGAGAGTGGGAGAAATTGATAGAGATGTTGATAGAGAGTTTGATATACTAGATGTGAGAGACAGCGATGGACTCGCCGTTTTACCTGGTGAAGGGGATACTGTATTACTTGCTGCTTTAGATATACTCAGTGACGATGATGATGATCTTGTATGCGTAATACTTGAGCTAAAAGAGGTTGAAGCCGTCGTCGTATGCGACACACTTGCTGTAAATGATGACGATACACTTGGTGACGGAGAACTTGACAATGTTTGCGAAATACTAGATGTAAATGATGACGATACACTTTGTGACTGAGCACTTGATAGTGTTTGTGAGGCACTCGATGTAAATGACGGCGAAATGCTTGTGGTCTGTGTTACTGATGGTGTTGCCGATGCTATCATACACGTGTAACACTCCAAATAATACATATATATCTGCCACGGTGTACTCTTGTAAATCTCAATATAAACAGAAGATACATTTGGCTGACTTGTAGATGGAGAAGTGTACATTATATTTCCAAGTCTTGTGGTCAAACTTGGTGTTGTATACAAAAGTGTACCACTCGGTGCGGTATAAAACTGTATACCGGTTGGCGGATGACTCGGAGTCGTTGCACCCCACCAATTACAATAATAAATAGGTGCTGGATTTATAAATGACAAGGTTACATGATATACCGAGGTTGCAACGGGGTTCCAATAGTTTGCTGGAGGCAGTAAGCCAATCGGTGGTGCCGGTTGTATTATATTAGAAATCGTCGCTCCAGGAACAGTCAAAGGAAGATTATCATTGTCTACAATTCCTGATGGATCCATTAGGACGCAAACCGTCGGCTGAGGCGAGGGTGTTGTAGATACAGTTACCGATGAAGAAGGAGCCGTAGATTTAGTTACAGATAATGATGTAGTTATTGATGCCGATGAAGACCCTGTTGTTGATGCTGTTGCGGATAAACTCCCTGTAGCACTTGCCGATACAGTTTGTGTAGGTATATTTGAAGTCGTTTGTGATATAGTGGATGTAAATGATTGCGATGAACTCCTTGATAGAGTTATAGAACTACTTACTGATGGTGTGGGATCTGCTGTTCTACTTACAGTCAATGATGTAGAAATGGATAATGATGGCGACCCCGTTACCGACAAACTTGCAGTTTGTGTTTCAGAAATAGACAGTGATGGCGATGATGACATAGACTGTACCGGTCCTGTATATAGTTCTATAAAGGCAGTGTTTGTCGATGTATACCAAAAGACGCTAAGTGGGGGACTAGCTGTCGATGTTGTATATAAGGACCCTGCGATAGGTGTTAATCCTCCTCCAAAGATATAGGATCCTGTATTTCCAACAAGAAACTGTACATTGGAGTTGGAGGCGCCGTAAAAGACGAGTGAATAGGATGCTCCGCCTGTAAGAGGATACGCAATGATTTCCCCTAGATTTGTAAGAAGGACTGATTGTTGCTGGACTGCGGGGAATGCGCCAGAACTGGTAAGGGTGATTACAGCGGAGGCGAGCACTGGTCCTGTAGGTTGATACGCTGCATTTGCCGCCATCAATCCAATCGTAAATGTCGTATCGCCGACGCCACCTGGCCAATACTGTAGTGCAATGCTAGTAATTCCGGTAAGTATGTAAGTAGAAGGGACTGTAAAACTCACTGCCTGTCCGCTTGTCATAGGATTATGGCAGCAACCAACCATTCCTGTAAACCATGGAGGTGGTAGGGTTTGTGTAACGGAGGGGGTCATTGTAGAAGACGGTGGAGTGGATGGACTTACCGATCTACTTGCAGACACTGATGAACTAGGTGCTCTGCTTTGCGATATTGATGTAGTTACTGATAATGATAAACTGGGCTCCTTGCTTTGCGATGTTGATGCTGATAAACTAGGCGCAGTGCTTTGCGACACCGATGTACTTACTGATGCCGATGAAGTGGGCTCTGTGCTTTGCGATATTGATGTAGTTATTGATAATGATAAACTGGGCTCCTTGCTTTGCGATGTTGATGCTGATAAACTAGGCGTAGTGCTTTGTGACACCGATGTACTTGCCGATACCGATGAAGTGGGCTCTGTGCTTTGCGACAATGATGTACTTACCGATACTGATACAGTAGGTTCATTACTTTGTGACACTGATGTACTTACAGATGCTGATACACTGGGTGCTGTGCTTTGCGTTACCGATATACTTGCCGTTGCTGATAGTGTGGATGAAAATGACACTGATTCAGACGCCGACAACGAGGCTGTCACATCAGAACTAACAGACCGTGATAAAGTTTCTGTTACACTAGAACTTGAGGACGCAGTAGATGATATGCTTGTGCTCATGGATGCCGTGATTGTGACAGATCCACTTATACTTTGAGATACTGCTGTTGTAACACTAGGGCTAGATGATGTGGTCGCTGATATGGTAGAACTGGGAGTTAGAGACAACGACGGCGTTGGCGAACTAGAGGTCACAGATCCCGCACCCACAGCAACAAATGAAACATTCGCAGATTGTAACCATGATGCCGTTAGGGGATCTGTTTCCCCAACTGTATAGAACAATCCGGTCCATTCAGGCATTAGATCGTTCCAGAAATATGGAATTAACCCTGAATCGTCTACAACAATATCTATAATTCCAGGTGTCGCATTATAGAACGCTAAAGCATACTCCACATCTCCCCCCAGAACGTACGAGGATATTGGATAAAGATCCGTGAATGTGGCAATCTGTTGCTGGTATGTTGGGTAACTACCTGGAGATGTGACTGAAAACGTATTAGATGCTAATATAGTCCCACCTGGAAAACTTCCTCCAGCCACGCTCATAAGGGCAATTGTGAAGGTAGCCGTTCCCGCTGCTAACGGCATATACTGAAATGAAACACGGTTAACTCCCATATTTGGGTAAGGATACGGCGTCAAGATGTTGAGAGCTAGTATAGCTGTATCAATTGAGTTATGACAGCATCCTGTGAGACCTTGAAACCACGGAAGATATGGAGTCTGCGTCGGCGACATGGTGACTGATGGCGATGGAGCATTTGTACGTGATACGGATGGCGATGCCGCTATAGACCGTGATATACTTGACGAACGTGTTAAAGACCGTGATACAGTTGATGAAACTGTTACAGACGGTGTTGCCGATGGTATAAATATAGTTGATGCGAAAAAATAGGCGCACAACGGGCTTTGCGTTACATAGGTGGTTGTTTGTGAAGCTCCATATGTATAGGTAATTGACGCATAGCGATTAATAGAACATCCGTTCAAACTATCACCGCCGGTGTACAAACATGTACAACTTGTACTCGTTTGCGTACACGTGGGATTTGCGCCAATGAATTGCTCTGCGGGGGGAGTTAAATCGTGCGTAACATTGACCCAGTGTCGTACATGATATGTAGCAGTCACATCTACAACGGTTGATGACACTCCATTAAAATAGGTACGAGCGTCGCTACATACGCCTGTAGAGGTTTTTGTGGCTGTAGCAGATAATGTACCTGAAGCCGAAAAACTTACCGAGGGTGACTTTGACCCAGTGACTGACGACGATGCGGCTCTAGTTCCTGATACAGATGCGGATTCGGACCGACTATTTGTTACTGATGCGGATTCCGATCTTGAAGTAGTTGCTGACAATGATGGGCTCCTAGAATCTGTTACATCCGCCGATACAGATGCGGATTCGGACCTACTATTTGTTAATGATGCGGATTCGGACCTACTATTTGTTAATGATGCGGATTCGGACCTACTAATTGTTCTTGAAAGTGATTCCGACCGTGAAAGAGTTCGCGACGGCGAGACGCTTCTAGAATCCGTTGGATCCACCGATACGGATGCCGATACACTTCGGCTTACACTTGATGTTTGTGTATCCGATGGGTCTACAGATGCGGAGGCAGTTTCTGACGGCGTCAAACTCGGAGAAACTGGACTTTTCGTCACCGACGGCGTGATTGACGGTGTAGGAAAAAATATCGTATACGACACAAAGAACGCAGACCCTCCTGATGCGATATTGATCATATCTGCACCGGTCATGCTACCACCACTATCAAAGAACTCTATCTGCCAAATATTAGTTTGTTGTATTGTGCCAACCGCCGAT
>JAULBY010026940.1:0-16787 GCA_032358315.1 Ophiocytium majus | reverse complement strand
CACGGACACGGTTTATGAAATCCAGCTGTGACACGGACACGACACGGTTACCCCAAACCGGCACCGTGTCTAACCTCCGGACACGACACGGTTACCCCAAACCGGCACCGTGTCTAACCTCTACGCCGCGCCCCCACCCGCGTACGCCGCCGAGTGCATAGTTACGAGATGTTATACTTATGAAGTATTGGTATACTTCGTTTTGAAGTATATACGATGATGCGCGTGAGGCCCGACAATTGTGATCTAGGGAAACCTACGCTAGCCGCTTAGGCTAGCACGTCCTCCGGCAGGCCGCTACCAAAGGTAAGAAGGCAGGAGACAGGGCGGACAGGCTGACCTTTCTTCACCGTGCTATAATTACACTTTCTGAAGAATTTTTGATGATGAGGGCCGTGAGTCGAGTCTACTACTACTAGTGGTATTGTTCACTCTTTTGTTTGCACCCACAGCCTGTTCACAAGCTTCAAGACGATGATGAAAGGGTATCAATAATGATATTATATGCACTGCCATGTTTGCAACTGCTCTACCCACGTGTGGGTGGTGAAAGCAGCGTCCCCCAACTTGTACCAGCATCAACGTTGATCAAGCCGTGCCTGTTGATAAGGCCAGAAGTTGTCAGTACCCCCTAAACCCAGCTCAGTACCAGTACCGGTACCTGCTGGCGGCTATCAGTACCAGTACTTTTATTAAACTCCGCTTAGGGCGCGGAAAGCCCTTTGCACACGGTGCGTGTGACCAGGAAATCAGACCAGTACCAGTACCAGTACATGGCAGGGCGCCCGTACCAGTACCAGTACCAGTACCAGGCGTGGTGGATCGGTACCGGTACCAGTACCAGTACCGGACCGCACGGTTTACCAGTACCGGTACCAGTACCAGTACCGGCCGGCAGCTGTCAGTTCTCAGGCGGGGCACACCATTACCAGTACCTGATTGCTATAACCAGTGCCTGCAGGGTAGCTACGCGTCGACGCGCATCTGTTACAGGCGTAATAAAGCAGTATTCAAACAAGCAGCACCACTTGCACAACACCCATGCATTGCATCTGCGAGCAAGCTCCAATGCAAGGCGAACATATGTAACTGCACGGCACACTCACATCGCACACATGCATGCAACAGCGCAACAGCGCACTTAGACACAGCAGCACTTGAGTGCAAAAAATGCTGCTGCTGTTGTCTCCTGCGTCCCGCTCTGAGGCACCGCCACCGCCACCGCCACTCTCATCGTCGCTTTCCCTCATTGGGTTGTTGTGTGTGTGCAACCCGGAGATCTTGCGCGCCGCTGCTGCTGCTGCGGCTGCTGCTGCTGAGCGCGCTGCTGCTGCTGTTGCTGAGCATGCTGCAGCTGCCACATGGAAAACGTATACACACGGGTACAGTATGTCCCTAAAGTTGCACGCACACAGCAGCACGCCAACCGCGACTACCACCCACCGCCTGCGCGCAAAACCGGCAGGTATTGATTGGGAAAAGAACCGATGAGATGGCCAAAGTCAGTACCAATACCAGTACTGCCCAAAAACTCAGTACCAATACCGGTACCAGTACCGGTACTGCCCAGCCCTGTCAGTACCAGTATTTTTTTCGGTTGTACTGGTTTTTTATACCGGTTTTTGGGCGGTACTGACAACCTCTGGATAAGGCAGGGCTATGGTGCAGGCAACGGGGGGGAGGGGGGTCTGGATAAACGTCGACAGTGGCAACGGTCATGCGCCACACACCTACTTGCACACATTGCATGCCATGCACGCTCCTCTCCCTCCCTCCCTGACTTCCCCCATTACTTGAAGGCCATGGGGTTGCGATGGCTGAGAAGCACGCTCACACGGCGCCTGTGTGACCAGAGGTGTGCCACCTGCTGCAAAGCTACACTGGTGGTTGACACATAAAACACTGACCTGGTGTTGCATGCAGATTGCTTCAATGGCATCGTAGCCTTGTCGCTCCAATTGTGAAGCCACGCTTGGAGGGCAGTGCACATGTTGGCCATGACTGAAACTGAATGGCAACGGCATAGAGCTTCAACAGAGAACAAAAATTTATACACGGACGGAATTGTTGAACCGCATTCTAATCGGAACAGGTGCCAAGATGGGCAGTGCTTAGTAGATGGTGCCAAGAACTGATCTTATCTTTCGAGTGTGGCTCCGGTGTGAAGGACACAATCCTGGCGTACCTGTCCACTCTGACCGCTCAGCACGCATCCATGCACAGTGTGACCATACAGCTCTCAACGGCAACTCCAGGATTCCGCACTGCAGACAATGCCACGCCAGCTGTTATGTAAACGCCAAGAACAAGCGGCGGCGCCTGCAGAGTGGGCACTTTGCTCAACCATGCTGCAGATTTGGTATCCATTAGTGTTGCTGGCTGCGGTAGTGGGCCTTTGCACGCACAGTGCCACACGCTATTAATGAATGGTACACGGTACACTGTCATCTTCCGCCCTGCTTGACACGTACACGGAAGGAAGGCCAAGCCGCAACGGCCTTGTCAAGCTATACCATTGGGTCCACCTGTGCACCCACTACACTGCTGCCTCCTACCACCAGTTTGTGTGTTACTAAATATTGCAAATACAAGGCCAGAATGAAGGACGCGCTTCGTACTAGCTCAGAGAGGATGGAAGTATGCCCGGCTTGGCAATAGCAGTGTTGTAATAAGCAACTGTGCCCTACAACCTGGCAATAACAGAGCTGCACAGTGTACAGCTAACACAGCAGCAACATAATAGTGTCGTGCATTTCTAGGCTTGTGCACACATATTTTTACAGCACCAGCATGTACAAAAACAACAGCATGTGGCACTCACTGAGATCCAGCCGTGACAAACAAGATGTGTGCTATTGCGGACACACATCCGATGGACGCGCCGTGACATAGTGGTAGAACACAATTGATGAAAATATCAAAATCCCCAAAGCATTTACCAGCACCATTAGCTGCTCGTCTAGTGTCTGTTGTTGTGCCATGGCTCCTTGCTTGGGGCTCGCTGCTGCCTGCTCCGCCCCTGGGACACCTACAACTGGAGGCCGGCACTGCAGGTGGAGGGCATATGTGCGGTATTCGTGCTTGAATGTACGTGTACACATGTATGTTCACACATGCATAAGTTGTACTGTATAAATGATCTTGGTCAAGCGGTGCGGACAGGCAGTTGCTTGCGCGGCAGCAGGTCAGTTGCGACGGCGGCACACACAACAGCAGTACTGGGGTTACAAGAAAGCATGTAGCCAGCAACCAGCAGCACTACTAGTAGCACCAAGCGCAGGCACTTCGCGATCTGCAGGGCAGATGCAGGCAAGCTTTGCTGGCGGGCTCTGCTCGACTGCAAGTGCTACTGCTACTGCGGATGAATTCACCTTCAAACAGATTCACGGCCAGGTCGCGACAGCACGTCGATCCGTCGCGCCCGCGTTGAGGCTGGAGAGCGCGGGGTGTGAGCTGTCTTCTCTGTCTCTGCACGCCTGCCTTCAGTGACAATAAGTTTTTAGTAGAGCAAGTTCACACTTGAAGTTTCTTTTGTGACTTGAAGTCAGGCTGCTTGAGTACAGTCTAGCTCTCGAGCGCTGTTGCTGCCTGGCATGAGACGTTGCACGCAGGCGTGCCTGTCCACTCTGCTGCTGGCGCCCGGTCGCTTTGCATTGCTCATGTTCAGAACTCCGCTTCTGACGCGTGCCAGTGTCAGAAGTGGAGTTCTGAGCCATCTTGTGAGGTCACACAGGCAGTCCCATCGGTGCCTTGTGGGCGGCGCTGCAAACTCAAAAATGCAGGCACCAGGCAGCAGCGGCAGCAGCGGTGGACATGCGGTAGGTGGGGCGGCCGATGTGGCTAGCGAGATATTCAGGCTGGCTGGCTGGAACTTCAACCTGGGAAGCAGTGTACAGGTACTGAACACCATTCCCCCCCCACTTTTAAAATTGGTTTACTGGTGCTCCTCCTCGCGTGATTGATACTGCCACATCAAAGTCTCAAGCACATCTGGTGTGTTGTGTGCCTTTGGCTGACCAGGTGGGCACGACAATCTACGAGAGGCAAGGCATCCGCCCACCACCTGGGTGCCAGCCAGGAAAAAGTGGCCGATACCCTGTCACCAGCAATGTGCTGAAGGTAGACACAATGGCTCATGTATTGGCAATGTGCATCTGGGGGGGGTAGGCACTACACATGCATGGCTCATGTGTAAGCAATGTGCAAAACCGCTGTTGCAGCACCAAATTGCAGCAGAACCCACTTGCACATGTGCTGCCAGTGGAGCATAGTGAAGGGAAGTGCGCCCACCACACCCACCGCAGCATATTTGACTTAAGTTTCAGATATTTCTTGTTAGCTTTGTACTCGGATACATGTGGGTCAGAACTCATGTTACAGCTCTGCAGATGTCAATGCTGGCTTGTCATTCATTGCACCCCCACACAATCATGCATCCTGCGGTGCAGGCCATTTTGGCTGATGAGAGCGGCCAGTTGAGTGAAGGGCAGGCGCGGCTGCTGCAGTTGATACTGCAATGGAGGGTGGAATCCAAAACACGTGAGCATGTATTCAGTACTTTCCTTGCCACTCATGTGCCAACTTGTCGTGTTTCGCGTGTACCATGCTTGCTCTGAGGGCATTTTTATTGGTTGAGCACCAGAACTGACCATCGATGTGTTGCAAGCTCGCATAAGTGTGCCTTTGGCAGCTGTGTATGCATCATTCTCATATCCCACACTTCGGTATTTGTATACTACGTAGTAGTGTACACTGATTGTTTGTGGCAATTGCTGCTGCTGGTCACCTGCCACACATTATGCCTGGTGCAGAAACAGCAGGAGCACCCGCGCAGGGGCCAATGTTGGAGATTACCGCGGCGGTGGCTGCTGTTGCGGCACCACCACACGAGCCACCACCACCGTCTTTGCCGAGTGCAGACCAGGTAGGCCCAGAGTTGGACCGCCGAGGTGCCAGCAATGCCAAGGCATGTGCGCAGGCATCTTGTATGCCTGGCATGATGCCTGCTGCTTACTCTGCTCTGGCGTTGTGCAGGAAGTGGCGGTCTCAGCGACCGAACAAGCTGTTGGTGTCACTCTCATGGCGCCTGCAGCCGTTGGCCACACTGCAAACAGCTCTGCCAATAGCAATGGTGACCATGGTACCCGCTATCGTGGCGGCAACATACGCCCACGTGGCTGGGTTGGGCTCCCCCCTCGAGCCCCTCCGTCTTATCAGGGCAAGGGCCCCATGTTCACACTGTCAGACTCAGCTCCCCGTCCCGCTGCTATGTTGGTGCCTCCGGTCCGGCGCCACCCTGCATCTGTGATGGGTGCCGGTGGTGCCGCTGCTGCTGGTGCTGGTGGTGCTGCACAGAGGCCTGCTGTTGCAGGTGGGTCGTGTTGTTTCGCATCACTTTTTTCAATACCTTGGCAGAAACCCCACCCAATGCATTTTCTGTCCTGCTACACTGCTGCTCACACGTCTGCCGTTTCATGGGTCAAACAAGCACACACAGGCACCGCAACTGTAGGTTTCACATCTCAGTTAGCCTTGTCTGATCAGCACCAGCTGCCGCTGCTGCTCATGCCGGTGTGGCGCTCACTCGTCCTGCCTGCAGCAGGTGCACCGAGTGAGGTGGTGTTGTTTGATGGGCACTACCTTGTGCACCGCAGCTTTTATGCACTGCCACCGCTTTCGTCGCCGGCTGGTATTCCTGTGGGTGCAGTGGTTGGCCTGTGCAACTCGATAAACAAGGTGAGCATGGCTGTGCAAGAGCACACCAGCAACGACATGCTTTGCACTGGCCATGGAAAAAATCAAGAGTTTAGGCGGCTGTTCTTGATGCGCCAGAGGCAGCCTACAACACTGGTGGCCGACTAATTTTTGCTGCACAGATGTGCATGCTGGGTTCACGGCGGCGTACATGGTTTTCTGTGGAAGGTTAAAACTTGCGACACTTGCTAGGGAAGAGTCATTTTTCATTGCAAGCTCACTGTGGCAAATTGCTGCCTGCAGGTGATTCTTGGGCCACTGGTGCAGCTGCAGGCTGCTGCAGCACATAATGGTGCAACAGACATGTATGCTTTGCCCAAGGTGGCTTTTGCATTTGACAGTGAAGGGGGTTCTTCGGCTCGGAATCAGCTTTACCCGCAGTACAAGGTGAGTGGGTTGAAGGCGGCGCTCAGGCATGCTGTGCTGTGCCTGATTTATTTATACAGAGTTCATCTACGCGGTAGGCATGTTGCTTTAATGTTGCAGCTGTGTGTTACGCTGCTTTGTGCATGCATGCCTCATGCTCAGGCCCAGCGCAAGGAGCGGCCGCCAGACCTCATACCACAGTTCGCACTAGCACGTCAGGCTGTGGCAGCGTATGGTCTGCCAGTTTTTGAGGTGCCAGGCTATGAAGCTGACGACATCATAGGTGGGTTACTGTGTCTGCTGTGATGGCACCTGCATGCCACTGTATCGCACTGTCGCCACCTAGTAAGCATGGGCATTCTTGAACTGGCGCATCGCTGAGAGCGCTAATATAAGCACCAGTGAACTTGTGAGCACCTGGTTACCATTTTTGTGACAACATGGACACGCTGACTTTGCTACACTACACGCCTACCCTTTGCGCAGCAACACTCACGACACAGGCTCTGGAAGCGGGCACACCTCAAGTCACCATTGTGAGTCCATATGTCAAGCTTGTTCATTTCCAACGACAGGATGGCATGTGTCACCATTGGCGCCTGTGATCACAATCATCCCTCCCCCTGTCTACAGTGGTGCTGGTGGCAAGCTACATGACCTACCACGGTACCGCTGCTGGTGCAGCTGCGCATGTAGCACCATATGTCATGTGCATACGAATACCACTGGCTTCGGCCCCGTACCTGTAGGCTATCAGTACACACACACATGTCATGTGCATACCTACACACTGCCTTCAGTTTGTGCCCGTAGCTGTAGGCTATCAGTACACACACAAACAACTCAATAAAGGTGACAATTACAACTTGCCTGCAACTGTTTTTCCATGCCCACCCTCTGTGATACCAGGTCAGTGCGGACAAAGACCTGATGCAGCTGGTATCAGACAGAGTGCGGCTCCTGGACACGGCCAAGATGACATACATTGGGCACAAGGAGGCAAGCGCAACAGCATGCATGCCTGGCTGCCGTGTGGGGGAGCAGGTCATGGCACCATGCAATTGTCCGGCACCTCACACTGTCAGCTTTACCTTGCTCCCCTGCCTTGCAGGTGCTTAACTCATGGGGCGTACCTCCTGAGCTGCTGGGTGACTTGCTGGCGCTAGTGGGTGACAAGGCAGACAACCTTCCAGGCAAGTCTTCATGCCTGTCATACAGTGTGTGTTGCAATGGCCAACCACCGCAGGTGCAGTTGGTTTGCGTCCTTCATGCCCGCAACCGCGCACCCTGGCCGTGGTTGTGGTGTAAGGATGGCCATCACTGTTCAGCACGCTATGGGATATTGCTGCTCGATACTGCACATCTCAACCACCCCAGTTGGAGTAGTACCGTGTGAATTGGTACCTACTGTATGTAGCCCTGTGTGCACTTGGGCAAATGTGTTGCGCCAGTTGGCAGTGCGTGTCGCCCGGCTCATGATTGTCCACTGGTATTGCTGCTGGTCCTGCTGGTGCAGGTGTGCCCACGATTGGCCCCAAAACAGCAGCGTTGTTACTTCAAGAGTACGGCAGCCTGCAGGTGAGCTCCCCGTGTGTGCATCACCTTTGATATCTTTGACGCACGTAGACAGGTACGGCCTTGGGTGAGACCACACATAAAATGAAATTTGCTGTGATAACATGTTTTATGTGCCCTTCCGGGTTTTCTGTGCACAACCATTTATGCATGCATGATGACGGTGTTGTAACGTTGTTGACTGCCGCCATTACATCAGGCCATCCTAGAAGCTGCAGCTGCTGGTGAAGCAGGGGAGGTTGGCACACCCGATCCGAGTCAAGACAATCAGCATGACAACGCAGGTGGGGGCGCCTGAAAGGCCAGCCGATTTTTGGTCCTTCATTGGTTTTAGTTAAGCGCATATCTTGTAGTGCCTTCCTTCGTCAGCTGCATGCAGTTACAGTGTAGACCAGCTGACAACACCTGACACCATGGGCTGGCCATACATTGCTCGTCCCAGTGCAGCAACCCATGGGAGCCCAACAACGCACATCCTTGACATACCACATGATGCATAACGTGTGTGCTCCTCAGGAAGTGAGGGGGAGGCGGTGCAGACACCAGAAGCAAGCCTCACAAGCCCCCCAGCCTGCATGCCAGCCAGTGCCAAACGGACCCGGTTACACAACCACAAGCAGGATGCGCTGCTGACTCGCCAGCTGGTGGAGCTGGACCGTGCTGTGCCATTGCCAGATGGTGACATGTCTCATGTCACCATCAACGTGCAAAGGCTGATGAACTTTTTTGAGGCGCATGGGCTGCGCGATCTTGAGCGGCGCACCACAAAATTGTTGGGCCCGCTCAATGATCTGCCATTCTGATATGTCGACATGAGTGGCGTACATGGCACACAGAAAGCGAACACACCGCAGGTAATGACACTTTATGTGCGACATCACAGATCTGTTGTGTTGCAATATTTCATTTACAAGCTTTTCTGCCTTTGCAACGTGCATGTTGTGTGCAGCAGAGTGAACCGTCCTTCATCACTCACATGGCGTGTGTGGCTTCTGTCAATGCGTGTACCGCACGCATGTAGTAGGCAATCTTGTGATCGCAAAACATTGTTGGGCTCAGCTTCATGTCCAGGAAGTGCTCGTGCGGCATGTGCAGCAGCAGGCTGGCTGTGCTGGCGCAGCTGTTGTCATAGGTGTTGCTCTCAGGCGTCTGCCTCGGTGATGGCAGCAGGTATGGCCGTCCAGCAGGGTACAATGGCTGAAGGTATGGGCTGCTGCTGGTGGTGGTGCTGCCAGCCTGCTCAGAGTGATTGGTGCTCTCACGCAAACCTTTCTCAGCACCAAACAGGTGCGATGCACTATTGGCAAGCAGCTGTTGCTGGTCTGCCTCGCTGGGGGGTGAAGCCACGGCGTCAGGGCGCGTTGCGCCGCCAGTCCTGCAAGATGCACGCAAGGGTGGCGTGTGTCACCAACAGCACATACCACTACCTAGTGAACTCCACCACCAGAAAATTTGGCTGCGCCAGCAAACTGGTGTGTGCGCTTTGCAGGCGCCAGCGGTCATGCACATGTGCATAACTTGCAAACTGACATGGTGCACACAGGATCAACATTCACAGTGTGTGTACATGTACTACTAGTAGTACTTTTAAAAAACATCGTTGGTCGCTGCTGGATGAGTTGTCATGCAGGCTCGCCAACACACATGTGAGGTCAGTGGAACATACACACATGTTGATCAGCAGCATGATGCGTAAACGCCACACTGTTGTCGAGGAGCCCCACAAGCTTGTTTCGCTGCGTGCACCACCACAGCACGTACCCCTTTCTGACGAGGGACAGGAGTGCCAGCCTCTGCTTGTGCCAGTCGCGCGCACGTGCATCGCTTTCCAGCCTGTTGAGAGCCAACGCAGACAAGCGTGGCACCCAGTCGTCTGCATGCACCTGCAGCACCGCAAGAATGGCAACAAAGCAGCTCGTAAGCTTTGACATGCACGTGGTAGATCAAAGTTGCTGCACGCACAGTGTTGGCATCTGAGCGCAGTCACAGAGGCAGAGCAACTGGAGTGAACACGGCATTGCGGCGGCTTGGCCCGCCCGCACCACAACCTGCGATTATGATGTGGGGAACTTGTGGATTCATCAAGGTAACGGTGCACCGCTGGCATGCCGGTCATACAATTTCACATACCTGCACATGTGCATAACGCCACGTAATCCCTGGATAAACCTATCCCTGGATACACCTGCTGCCAACTCATCAGGAACTCACGCGCATGATAAAACCGATATGGCGAGGCACTGCTGCCCCTGCAACATGTGAACTGTGCCTGTCGCCTCACTCAGAGGTGCCAAGCACTGCACGCACGTAACCAGCAACGGTGGATGCTGATGCAGCAGACCAAAGTGCTACCCACTGGTACCTGCGCCATGCATAATCAAGTACTACCAGCTTACCAGCGTGGTGATATAGTGCTCGGCACCTTGTGCCAGCTCAAGTGAAGCGCAGGAGGGTGTGGCAAAGCACACCGCTTCCAGACCACTGTCCCAGGCGCTTTGGTCATGCAAGAGTAGCGCTGTCAGCGCCGCCGCGCCTGCACCCAGTGAGTGCCCCGTCAACATCAATGAGTAGCCGGGATATTGGCGCTGTGTGTTGCGCAGAACGTCCTGTGAAGAGAGTGTTGAGAGTGTGTATTCAATGGTGGCAGAGATGAACAGCTTTGTCAGATATAGTACTACAGTAGTAGTACGACAGAGCTCGCGGGGGGGGCACCCACAGGTGCGTGCACCATTGCCTCAGCGACAAGGATGCACCTGCAAGAAAGCAACGCACCTGCAGGTTGTCGACCAGTGCATGCGCAGACAGCGCAAAGCCGCCATGTGCGTAGCCGCCTAGGAAAGGCCGTGGGCCAAAATGTGTGCAGCTGACCAAGTCCCTCAGCCCCAACGTGCCGCGCACACTGAGCACCACCTGCCGGTGCCGATGGTCCACTGCCAGCACATGTGCAGGCACCAACGGTGTTGCTGCACGCCGCACCAGCAGCTACACGCCAAAGCAGCAGAAATGGGCAACCACCAGGAAGGTGCGCGCATGTCATACCCATTCGTCTGTTTCTCGCACAGTTACACTGACACGCGTGTTCAGTGTTGCCGCACTGATGTACTTCACAGTACACGAATGCGTTCTGCAACTACTTGTGCAGCACTGTGGGCGGCACCCAAACAAGTGAGCAATGCAGATGGCCGTAAGCTAGACATGCAGAACAGCACATGCCAAGGCAGCAGCCACACCAGGGTTCAAAGCATATGCACAACCTCAGCTCAGCAGCATAAAGGTACAACTGGCATACCTGTACTTGGTTGGGAAACAGGCTATCGCCGACCCTGGTCTGCAGCACTGATGCGAACGAGATGGCGTAGCTGGCATACGCCCACCGCAGTGCCAGCTCCCACTTGTGCGCCTGATCGGAGCTGATTGTGACCCCTTGCTCCTAAAGGGACGAGCCAGACAGGACGGACTGACTAGAAGTCAGGTAGAGTTGCTATTAGCAGTACACACATGGGTTAAAAACCAAGCAGACAGCTGAGTGCAGACAGCTGCAGCGGTATTGCAGGGCAGTACGCTGTCAAAAACTAGCAGGGTGAATTGATGAGTGTGTACCATGTCATAAACACCTCATGTTCAGTACATGTGCGCAGCAGCATGTCGTCCTGCACCACATGACCATACCCAAGAGCATGCAATGCAGGCGCACACTCAGCAAGGAGGGCATGTAGCCACATGAACCAGCCGCGGTGACCTGTATAGCGCGCCATGTACACATGCCTGGCACAGATAAGTCTAGGTATTTGGTCACAGGTGCAAAGAATGACGCACAAGCACCTGCTACTGCTCCATTGTCAACAACTGTAGACAAATAAGATTGCTGCAGGGGGGCTGGCTGACAGTGAAACGGCATTCTAATCTCACCTCACAGCTGCTGGTGTCCAGCACTGCCACTGCCGCCTGGTCGGTGATGGGGCGATTGCGGAGCCACAACAGCAACGCCAGCCGCATCAATAGTCCATCAACAGACCTGCAGGACAGGAGCAAGGTACCAAAGGTTTTGATGGTATATCGTCTGGTACTATAGAAATGGGCTGTTGAGGTCAGACACATACTGTAGGCGATGTTCATGAGCCGCCCCTGCTCGATAAGGCTGGGTACGGTGTTCATGGAAGTGCCTAACCAAGATGCAGCACCATGGCCACTGAGCATAAGCATACCAGGCCGGGGGTAAGTGCTGGACAAGCCTCTCCTCCCGCCCGAGTGTAGCGGTGTACGCCGGACCCCCCCCCCCTTCCCCTACAACATTAACGCAATCACCCCCAACAATATATATATACATATATATATATATATCAACGCCGCCTGTGGTTCTTGTTGTCGCTAGTCTATAAAAACAAGCAGCAGGCCACATACACGTGGAAAGAGCCGGGGTGCATCAGCTGCCTTGGCCCACATCTGACAGCACTGATGAGTAAAAGTAAAAGTATGCTGTGCACACATGGGCGTTTTCCAGCTGCCTGAAGTGCAGGTAAATAAATAAATGAAAAACTTGAATGTATACGTACATGTACATAATTTTGATGTGTGTAGCTGCTGCCTGCAGGCAGTGCTGATGCTGCTGTTGTCAGGACAACGCATACAATCATTTGCCATGGCAGGCGAAATGGGTCATGTCTTGTCACAATTGACAGGTTCGAAGCACGGAAGCCAGCAGCAGCAGACGTGGGGGGCCTGTCAGTGGCCACCTGCCGGCTACGACAGCGCTCGACTGGAGCCATACCACAACGTCGAACACAGCGTGAACACCACTGGAGGCGCCGCTAGCTTCTCGCCGCTTGCTTCGTGCGTGGTGCCGTGCCAATGTCCGTGTTTGCGGGGTTTGGGGCACACAACGGCGCACAACAACTCACCAGCCCATGTCTTTGTGTGCGGAGCGGAGCTCGTGCACGGTGGCCGCCAACATGGAGGCAGTGCCCTTGAGGTGGTGTGCAAGGGCGGGGGTGGCCGGCCTCACCGCACGCGCCTCAGCAGCCAGCCTGCCACGCAGCGCATCCCAGCTCAAGCGCCGCAGCTGCAACATGCGGCGTCACCGGCGTCGCGCCGCCGTCAGGTGCGCCGCGTACAGCTGCAAAGGTCTCTCGTGGGGATGGCGGCGGCCGGTGGGCTGACACTGCTGCGACCGCTTTCTCAGCTGGAACCCCCATGCCAAGACTGGAGGTCTGTATGTGAGGAAAGCAAACGTTCAACACTGCGGCTTGAAGCTTCGAAGCTTCGGCATTTGTGCACTGAAGACACGTGTCATTTTGCTGGCGTCGGCGGCCTGACATGGTGCAAGTCGGCGGCTAAACAGAAACATAAATTCTGCAGGCAGTGCACGGGAAGAGGGGGTGGCAGCAGTTTGGGTGCCCCATTGAAGGTTGTTTGTTTGGTGTGCAAATTTGTTTTTTAAACATACTTCAGAAGTATGCCCTTGAAAAAAAACCTTGAGGTCTACTCATACTCATAAATGTATGGACACCGGTGTGGCATGTTATGGCGGCATGTGTGGACGCACTCAAAAGATGTGCGCCGTCATCCAAAGGAACAGCGAGCATGCATGGCTGAACGGCCTGCTTTAGAGGAGTTGTGATTTATTTGCACTTGTGGGCGTGTGCAATGACCCAGCTATAGCGCACGGCCCTGCATGGCTCGGGATGCGACGAAACGTATATGAGCGAGCCATATACGCTGTATACGGTCCGTATATACGCCCATAGTTCACTTCCATGGGCCAGCTACCAGCACTGAGCACCAGACATCACTCCTACACGCCTGTGCCAAGCTGTTGGTATCACTAGTTTTCTCAGCGTTGGCCATGTACGCCGTATATACGGACCGTATACAGCGTATATGGCTCGCTCATATACGTTTTGTCGCAACCCTATGCATGGCTCCTTGGCTGACAACTCCGCCTCAGGCCTGCCTGGCCGCTGGTAGCTCTTGTTGCTCTTGGTTGTTCAGAGAATTTTGGTGAGTTCGTGTGCTACCAGGCAAGTGCCATCACCACCAGTGTGCTGGCATGCATGGCCTGGGCTCCTGCACGCCCACAAGAGCAAATAAGCACAAGTAGTGTACATGGCATAACTTACTACTACAGTAGTACAATGCACAATTACTGCATACATGTAGAGCATGCTGGCGTGCGTGACATGGGCTCTTGCACGCCCGCAAGTGCAAATAAGTAAAGCTACATGGGTTGCCGGCATGTATGTGCTTTATGAAAACTCAATCTGCAGTACTTCAGAGCGATAATTTCTGGTAGGGGCCGTCAACCCTCCAGGGCGTGGACCTGTGCAAGCCCTTGTGGTGAGAAAGGCATGTAGCACCCACGTATTCGAACGCAGCAAATTTCAAACCTGTACCGAAGCACGGATTTCATCATAGTGTACAGGTGTGGTGTGTTGAAGTGTGGGCTGCAGCGCCAGGTGTGAGGTAGGGACTCCAGACGGTGGTATATCCTATGGCGGGCCGGCCTGCCCACTCGGGCGCCCCGCTCCTCTCAACCTGGCTCCCGTGGTGGTGTCCGCTCCAGTGATGGTGGCTCCCCCGTGTGGCACAGGTTGGAACGGACTGACTAGTGAGGTAGCGACTTGTGTATCCGCTGGAGGTTAAGTGCCTTGGCTGGGCACGAGCATAGAGCAGGATGCGATGTGCCAGCAAAGTGAGCGAAGTGTGGCCGGGCCTTCTGAAAGCTGGGGGCGGGGGAGGTCAGGAACAAACAAAAAAGGATGCACTACAGCGGCATCGCCGCTCTGCAGCGGCACCGCCGCTGCCTGCAGCACCGGCACCGCCTGCCGGCAGCGGCGCCGGCAGGGTATTCCTGGCGCTCACCAAGTGTTTCACTTGCCGTTCCAGCAGACACTAAGCCGTAGAGACACACACACACATAGGTAATACATACTTGTGCGCACACCCCTTGCACCCCCCTTTTGAACTGCGATTTCCAGCCTGGTGAATTGGTAAACTCTTTAATACCACCTGTATGGCCCGGCCTGGTGGCGCCAGATGATGTTTTGCCAAGTCACCTACACACTAGCTGCCTCAAGGTGGCACAGAATGCAACAGTACGTGTGGTCACACACAACAGCAGCCGTCAGCAGCAGTGCTGCTCAGCACAGCTGCCAGCACCAGCAGCAGGCGGCCGCAGGCGGCCGGAGCACCAGCAGGCAGACAGCACCTGGTGGCTGTTGTCCAGAGTCTGGGCTCTTCTAGGTTGCCCGTTCAGGACCTCAGAGTGGTGCTCAGCCGCCCCCACCTGCACTGCAGGAGCGGCGAAGCCGCGGAGCCGCTCCGCGGCTTCGCCGCTCCTGCAGTGCGTACAGTCGCTCCTGTGTGTGTACAGCCCGCTTCCCAGCACCGCTGCAGCGCCGTCGCCAGCCATACCAGGTACCTGCAATCCTCTCTGTGTGTTGCTGGTGACGACCCAAAAAAAGGGAAGCAGGGCGCACACACACAGGGCGAAGGGTGAAAAGGGAAAAAAAGTCAGAAAATTACACCCGAGGTGGGGCTCGAACCCACGACCACTCGATTAAGAGTCGAGCGCTCTACCGACTGAGCCACCCGGGCCGTGATCCCTGTTGATGATTTGTCGGTGTGCCTTCCCCTGCTGAGTCAAGCCACACCGTGGCAGCAGCTTCGAGCTGTGACAGCAGGCACTAACTAGTGCATGTGCATCGTGCTGCATGTGCACATACATTGTGCATGTGCGCACTTGAGGTGCATTCAGCCGTGATCCCTGCTGATGGTGTACTGGTGTGCCTTCCCCTGCTGAGTCGAGCCACACCGTGGCAGCAGCCTCGAGCTGTGACAGCAGGCACTAGTGCATGTGCATCGAGTGGACCTGCTGATGGTGTTGTCATGCCAGCTTCGCCATCTGACTCGAGCCACACATACACACATGCATGTGCATCAGTACTGATGGCATTCACGCCTGCAATACTCGAGCGAAGCGAGTACTGCCTCTCCTGCTCAGCAAGCCCGCTGACGCGCGCGATTGCAATTGCAAGCCCTGATCAGATTGATCGATTTGGGGGAGTTGAAGGTGCAAACCCTCAGCGCTAGCTAGAGTAGGGTGGCGGTATACCGCGGATGCGCCTGCGGGGACGCCTGGCGCCGCAATCGCCCCCCCCCCCCGCCCCCTCTGCCCCAGCGCGGGTGGGGGCGGCGAGGGCACGGGCTGCTGGAGGCGGTTTGGCGGTTTGGCGCTTACAAAGGATGACGGTAAGCGGGGCATACAATCAATCATCCTCTCCGGGGACCGAGCAGTCCACAGCACCCCCGGATGGCGTGCTACCGCCAGCTGGCAGCGTCCCTAGCTGTACTGCGACTGCCGCTGCTGTAGCGCACATCAGGCGGTGTGGCCCAGCTCGCCTGGAGACCTGCCGCTTCTTCATCGTTGCATCACTCAATCGAATATCGGCCGCCTGCGTGCACGCACCACTTTTTTGGCACCAGCGTGGGTGGGTGGGTGGGTGGTTTGTGGGTAGGTGGCTTGTGGGGTGTGAACCACGAGGATGTGTGGGGGGTGCGCGGCGGGGCATGTATGCGCGCGTATGTGTGGCTGGGCGTTTTGTTGCCGTTTACATTCACACATTGACCGATTGAAAGCCCCAGCCTGCCCGCCCGCCCCTTCCCTCCCTCCCCCTGTGTCAAGGTGTGGCTCACGGACCTGCCCTCCGCGTCGGCAGCAGCAGCATGCATGCCACGGACGCCTGCACACTCCTGTCCACTTGAGGTGAGCGACCGTGACCTGCCCGTGGGGCCACCTAACCTCCAAGGTGCTGCTGCACTGTGCTCAGCAGTGTGTTGTGTAGGTCAACTGCGATAGCCAAACCAATGCAGCGTGTGCGAAACGCGGCACTTGCGGCAGTATACACATTGCAACTGTCTGCTGGGTGCGCGCGCCAGCACCAACGCAGCGTGAAACAGGTGCACTTCGAGGTGCAGTGCCCCTCGCATGTGCGCAACGCGGCGGCGGACCCCCAGCGGCGCTGCAGGGAGATGCAGGTGACCAAGGAGAACCACTATTCGGGCTCTTTCGACCCGAATTGCTACAAGCTCGCCAC